>JAOVVI020008834.1:0-13964 GCA_028571085.2 Nepenthes alata
CACAAATAGCCAATGCCTCGGATCACAAATCGACCCCTAGGGTCTCGGACCGCCATGGTCCCGTAGTGATCCCACCCCCGGCAGCGTGCGTGTGGACCAACGCACGGCCTGGTTCATGGTTCCACAATATACGGATACACAAACATACATATATATCGTCCGGGTGTCCAAAATCCCTCTAAATCATAAATACTAGTACAAAACCATCGAACAACCAATAAAATATACATGCATGTATAAAATTAATAAATTAGGGGTATGTAAAAATTCATGCATGTTAGTAAAATCTCTCACAGTAGTCAAAATACATCAGAAATTAAATCAAACGATGAATAGGGATAGAGGATACCGGCCTTAATATCATACTCCGCAGATCTGAAGAAATAATGTCCCGAAACACTCCAATCGTGCCTTTCTCTCTCCGGCCTCACGCGCCCAGCGCGCACAGCCCCCCCTCTCTCCTCTGCGCGCAGTGCCTCCGTGTTGCTGCTGCTGCTGCCGGTCGAATAAGGCGGCCGTCGCCGCCGTTGCCTCCCGTCGTGGCCACCGAGCACCCCCGACGAGCTCACTCGGCCATCGTGCATGCCTCCTCTCTCCTCCATTCTTCTCCGCGCGTGATTTCTCCCCGTCGCTGCTGCACACGCCGATGCCACTCCTCTGCCGCCAATCCACCACCGCACAGCTTGCCTGGCCGTCATCGACCTCCTCAGCACCACCCAACTAGCGCTGACGCCGTTACGCGGCCGCCTCTCTCCTCGCGCGACTTTGCCGTCGCTCTCCTTGCACAACCCACACCGCACGCCACCGCGCCTAGCCCACGAGAACTGCAACCACCGCACACCCTGCGACCACCAATGTCACCGCTACCACCCCGAACGGCCGCCGTCGACTCTTCCGCCACCGATTCCCTCACCCAGCGCCACCGCCGCGTCAACCCGCAACTGCCGCAACAATCGCAGCCACACCCACAACCACCATTGACCGCCGTTGACCTACGACGCCGCCGCCGTCGCCGTCGCCCTCTTCCTCCTTGTCCCTTCTCCTCTTCCTCCTCCTTCTCCTTCGCTTGCGAACCCTAGCCCTCTTTTCCCCCCTCTCTCTCCTCTTCTCCCTTTCTCCCCGATCCCCAATCTCCCCTCTTTTTTCTTTTTACTGTTATTATTATTATTATTATTATTATTATTATATATAATCTTAAATTTTAAATTCCAAATCAGATTCCGAACAACAGCACAGGCGCACCTCGGGCGCTGCTCCAAAATCCTGATCATTCCTCAAAATTTTAGAATATTTTAATTTACTTTCACAACGTCCGAAATACCCAAAATTATAACTAACATTAAAATAATCCAATTGGGATCCGAAATATTACAGTGTGCGAAGCCGAGCGGCGCCGAAGGCTGCGCGGAGGAGAGAAAGCAATCTGGTGGAGAGAGAAAGGCATGGCAGGAGAGAGAAACGTGTTATTCGGGTGTTCGGACCATCTTTGCTTCCGATCTGTAGGGTATAAAGTTAAGGCAAGTACACTCATACTCTTATCTTTCGCTTTCATGCACATACATGAAT
The DNA here is from genome assembly GCA_028571085.2 of Nepenthes alata. Taxonomy (NCBI): domain Eukaryota; kingdom Viridiplantae; phylum Streptophyta; class Magnoliopsida; order Caryophyllales; family Nepenthaceae; genus Nepenthes; species Nepenthes alata. The sequence continues at coordinate 1,567 of JAOVVI020008834.1, forward strand.
TTCATGTCCAAATTGGTAGTTTTGTATAATTTTATACTCACGGAAACCTAACTTGCACCCCCCTTTGGGCCTTATCCGAATTAATTATAATTTATGCATATATTATGAATATATTAATTTAATATGCTCCAAAATCATGAAATGAACTAATTGTAAAGAATTTATCGATCAAAAGTCTTATATTTCTATTTGGTATAAAATGAAAAGGAATTCTTAATCCTTCCAAGTTTCAAAGAAAACTACGCATGAATTATGAACATGTGAGGAATTAAGCTCACAAGGAATATGAAAATATAAATCTGAATAATCTTAATGGAAAAAGAACCAAGAAGGGATATTTTGCGATTAAGCAAAGAACTGATGAAATTATGAAACGCTATCCGGCAGAGTGGGAACGAAAAACTATGAACGAAGGATTATGAGCTTACGAGCAGAATTCCCTAAAAAAATAAGAAATTAAGAACTTGGACCAAAGATTGAATAATATACTTTGGCTTGCCATTGATATTACAGTGGAGACTCAAGGGATACCCTAGTCACGTATTCTAGCCGCTTATTTGGAGCGAGTGATATTCCTTGGCAAGCTTTAGTATACTGTAGTGGAAGACGTTGTCTGTTATGAATGTTTCTTGCGGCTTATGGTTATGGCCCCGTCTATAGAGTTGATATGTAGATGGTCCCCCCTCTGGGTCAAGAATAGGAGGACATCGGCATTAAATTGTGGATTGAACACAATCCAGATAACGACCGACAGCTCTTTTAGTAAGTAAGGCCTACTGGCCTCGATCCCTCAACGAAATAAGTTTTCGGCAATGAATTGATAATTAAGAAAATGTCAAAGAAACAAACCAAAGAATTATGAAACGAATCATGAATCCATTCTTTCTGAATCATAATCTATAGTCTCATATGCATCTCTATATCCTCTTATATGCATTATTATGTTTTGGAATATGAAAATTGCATGTCCTTTTATTTATATATGTGCCTTGCTGAGCTTTTAGCTCATCCTTGCTAATTTTCTCCCTCCAAATGAGTATGAGTTGCACTTGCTGCAGTAGGGTAGAGGATTTGAGTTGACTAGACTCGATGAGAATGAAGATGATCTTATGGATTTATTTTTACCATCGTAAGTCTTCTGATGGGATTATTCTGTATTTATATTGGATTTTATTCCCAAATGTATGCATATGATGATGTTGATGATAAGGAAATATCCATAGTATAGTTTCCACTGTATCGATGGACATTTATACTTTCGTAGGTTTTTAAGGTTTATTTCAGATACTTAGTACCTTATCTTTGTATCCGATGTTGTTTCCAAAGACATAATGTTGGAACCACGGAATGATTGTGGCAGTCTTTAGAATCCTGTGTTGGGTTGTTGCATTATCTGGATGTTTGGGGTTGATATTGATGGATTTTTGTACTGTTGAGGTTGTATAATTGATGTACAGGATTATTATACAAGTTTTGAATTTGACAGATATCTGTATTTTAGACGAAACTCTACTGAATTTTTGACAGAAAAATATTATCTGTCATAAAAACTTTTTACTCCGTCTCATCAGGTATAAGCTCGTACTCATTTGAAGGTAAAAACATAGTAAGGAGTGAGCCAAATACTCAATAAGGTATATTATAATCAAAGATAGTAAGTGATATACTAAAAAAATCAAAAGGAAGGAAATAGGAGCATAATCCAGATGCAAAAACATGAAGCATGATCAAATGCACTTTTTGGAACACGATTATCTTTTCTCATTTTATATCTTAATCCTTTAGATTCTAAAGCATGCATAAATTCATTTATTATTTAAGGATCAGAGCCAGTAGGCCTTACCAGCTAATGGAATAGTCGAACGAGGAACGGAATATGTATACATTCACACATTCTAAGACACTACCCAAGATACCCCAAATTTTAATATCCCGTGGCAGACAGTATACATTTTACTCGATATACGAGGTCAGATAACACATATGCCACTATAGCACCTCCCGTGGCCTAGGAGCATTCTTTGATCTACCACTATAATATTTTAAGGCATGTTAGGGAATACTACTATCTAAAATGTAAATTCTTAGTTCAATTTCATGATTACTTATTCTTAAGAAAAGGTTCCACCATAATTCTTATATAAATTTCTCACTCCCTAGAGAATGAATCATCAAACATATTAAATTCTAGAGTTTCCTTCATATACTTTTCATAATTCTCATATTTTTTTGGATACAGATAATTATATTTTTGAGCATATTGATACACATTTTTATATTCTTGTGAGATTAAATTTTCACATGATTTTAAATACATACATAAATCAATATAAAGCTTGGAGAATTTAAAAATATTTTACCATAATGGGCCAAATATAATTTTAGAACTTTTCGATAATAAATTCCTTCACAAAAGTATCCAACATAATTTTTAGAGCATACACAAAAAATATATATAAAATACATGTGAATAAATACCAATATTTACGTCTATAAGTGGGGGTTCCAATTTTCTAAAGCCAAATCAAACAAATTTCAAAATAAACAGATAAAAATAAAGGGGCGTGAGGTTAAGGTTTCAACAGAACTCAACACCGCATAAATCTATCAAATCAGATACCAAATTGACAAATATACATGCTCAAGTCATGGGTTTTATAAATTATAAGTTTGGACATGCATCAGAATGAAAATATCGGAATAAAAAGTACAACAAGAGAAAGAAAAGTATATGGGTGCCATTACCTCGACCCGATCTATAATTTCCTTAACTAGCTCTAAATCGGAATCGAACTCGGTGCTTCGATCTCCTCCTTTTCTCTCTTTTCTTCACATTCACCCTCTCCTCTCTCTCAAGTTTGTACGAAAATGACAGAAAGAAAAGTCGTGCATGCTTAAATACATAAACTGGCACTCGAGCATCAGTCGGGCGAGCATCAGGCGCACGTGCACTGGAACGGGCGCTCGAGCATGCCGCCAGCATGCTTCAAGTGCGAGTGTTCTGCATTGGACATTTTGCCGATGCTTGAGTGGCCGGCAGGTGCCATGCTGCTGATTTTGGCACCTCGGCGCTACCTCGGGTGCCCAGCGGGCGTCCTCCACACTTAGCCTAGCCGCATTCAAAACTTAAATTTTTACATATATTAAATTTAATCTTAATTATATTATCTTAATTACTCATAATTAAGATATTTTAAAAATCATAACCTCACAGCTAATTTGAAGGAGTTAGCAAAAATAAAATTAAGAGTGAACCAATTACTCAATAAGGTATATAAATTACGTAATTACACATGTAATTTATTTGAAAACCATATTGGAAGGAATGTGATCGAAATTCAGACGCAAGATCATAAGATTTCCATAGCAATCATACATAATTTCAAATTGATAACACAATTTCTTATTCTAACCAATAACTATGAAAATATGCTCAAATCATATTAATTCTCATAGGCCAAGGGCCAGTACGGACTCACCAATAAGGGAATGAATAATCAAAATTTGAGTTATATTTATTTTCATACAATCAAAGACATTATGCTACTATTTAAGACCTGTAGGTAATGTGTCATACATATAACCTTATAAATGGGGTCGAATACTATTATTACCTAGAGGATGATAGATTCAAACTTCAATTACCATTAGAATATATCAAGACATATCATAATATATTATCGCTGATTTCTTACAATGGCCCGATATATAATGAAGGAAAAACTTTAGAAAAATACAATAGTCTTTTATATTTTTCATTTCGAAGAAAATGTCATCTGTTTTTCCATAATTTATAGAGTTTTTTATCAAATAATTCCAAAATACTTGTCATACAATGACTTAAGCTTCTATAAAAATTTAAACATGTTTTAAAGTGTGTAATGAAACATTATAAATTTCTCAATATGTGAATTGTCTATAACAAAATTATAGAAGAAAATTAGTAAAATTTTGTAGTTCTAAAATTTTATTTCTAGTAACAAACATGCAGGGGAAATTCATAGTAATTCCAAGACATGCACAACATAAACTGTAGTGATTTAGAATATGTTGATATTATATATGAAAATCAAACATGTAAGAACATTAAATCAAAGATCTAGAGCATATATAAGTTATAATGCAGAAAATGTCATGTTCTAAAACCCAATCTCGATATTTATTAATAGAATTAATCTATCTTATTTTAATTACTTATTTTATTAGGTTGATCCATAATAACAAATCAATCTTAGACGTGAACTATAAGTCGATAATAACAATTGACCCAAATATATGATAACTAGCCAAAACATATGATCCGAAATTGCTACACATGAAAGTAGCTCTGCATACCGACTACGACATGACATTAAATCATACGTCAAGAGATATATTTAAACAAAATTAGAGTAAATAATAACCACGATTAACTGTTGCTAGACAATCCAACATCCCACTAGACCACGGACGGTAGCATGCAATAACTAGTTTAAGATAGAACCATTCAACAAAGGTAAAAGTAAATGCTCTAAAACTATTGTTTTAAAACAAAATACAACAACTGATTTTATCGAAAGCCCAATCTAGTTTTCCTCAAATTAGCTCTTCGACCATAATTCTCATATGTATGTGCCCAAACCCTCTAATTTGAAGGGGTTAGCTAAAAATAATAACAATAGTGAGTCGAAAACTCAGTAAGGTCTACAATTTACATAATCAAACATATAATTTATATTAAAACATGTCAGAAGGAATGATATATTGAATTTAGATGAAATGCCATGAAGTTTCATAACACATATGCACAACTTCCAAATTTTCCTTTTTTGGGTTTAAATTAAAATATGCCATGTAAAATCATATAATTCTTATGGAACAAGAGCCAATAAAGTCTTACAACTAAGGAGTAGATAATTAAAACTTGTGTTATATTTATTTTCATACAATTAAGGGTCTTACGCTACTATTTAAGACCTGTAGGTAGCGTGACGGACCATATTCTAACCGAAAATTAACAAGATTCTAGCTGTAAAATATTTGTTAAACTAATACAAACCTATACAATATCCCTGTACAATATACATATCACCACAAATATGAATCATACAGGATCCACATTACCACAATATATTCGTGGCTCCAACGTTGCATATCCAAACACAACATCGAAACAAAAAGATGCCATTAGGTATCTGAACCAAGCCATAATAACTTGCGAAAGTATATACATTTATCAATACATAACAAAAATTACTAAACTATTAGTACATCATTAATATATTAGATACATCAGAAATGTATCTAGCTCAAAATATACTAAAGTACTCCATACAGTACAAAATTACAAAATCTACATCTACAAAATCATCGTCCAATATCTGCAACCTAGCCAACTTCTAAATCTTTATTCCGCCTCATAGGTATAAGTTTGTACTCATCTGAATGTAAGAAAATATTAAGATGTGAGTCAAATGTTTAGTAAGGTATAAAATAATCAAAGACAGAAGTAATATACTTAAAATAAAATAGGGGAATGGAATATGAGTATATATAAATGCATAATCATAAAACATGAACAAATATATTTTTGAAACACATTTATCTTTTTTAGTTTATTTCTAATTTCTTTAGGTTCTAAAAGATGCAGAAATTTTATTCAGTATTTAGAGACTACAGCCAATAGGCCTTACGAGCTAATAGAGTAATCGAATGAGGAATGGAATGTGGATGCATTCACACATTCTAAGGTGCTACCCAAGATACCTCAAACTTTAACATCCCGTGACGGACGGCATATCTTTCTCCCGATATGCAGGGCCAGATAACAAATATGCCACCATAGCATCTCCCGTGGCTTAGGAGCATTCCTCGGTCTATCACAGTAATATTCAAACGTATATCAGGGAATACTCTCTTCTGAAATGTAAATTCTTGGTTTCTCACTCCCTGGAGAATGAATCATCAAACATAACAAATTGTGGAGTTCCATTCATATACTTTGCATAATTTGCATAATTATTGGATACGGATACAGATAATCATATTCTTATGAGTTCAAGTTTTCACATGCCTTTAATTACATGCACAAATCAATATAAAACTTTGAGTATTTAAAAAATTATTACCACAATGAGCCAAACATAATTTTAAAACTTTTGGATAATAAATACCTTCACAAAAGCATCCAATAATATTTCTGAAATACGTAAAGTATCATATATAAAATATATGTGAATAAATACTAAATAATCAAAGTACCCACATTCATGAAACTAGGGTTCTAATTTTTTAAGGCTAAATCATGCATAAATCTCAAATGAACGGATAAATATCATGGGATGCGGGTTAGGGTTTTGCTAGAGCAATATATCGTACAAAATTTAGAAATCGGACATGAAATCACATATATACATGCTCAATATATAAATTTTATAAAATATAAACTTGGACTGGTATCGAAATAAAAATACCATAAGAGAATAAAATAAAAAGTACAATAAGAGAAAGAAAAGTATATGAGTGCACTTGTCTAGTCCCAATCTATAATTTCTCTAACTAGCTCTAAGTCAGAATCGGATTTGGAAGTATCGATCTTCCCCTTCTCTCTCTTCTCCTTCGTGTTCTCTCTCTCCTCTCTCTCAAATTTGTGCAAAAATGACGCAGAAAAGAACCGTGCGTACACTGGAACGGGCGCGCATGCAATGAAACGGGGGTTCGAGCACACCGCTAGCACTCTTCAAGCACTCGTGTTCTTGATTTGGCACCTCATGCTAGCGCTCGAGCCTCCGACAGGCACCAGCCTGCTAGAATGGGCGTCCCTCGGTGCCAGCTCGGGCGCCCAGTGGGCATCCTTCCTTGACAACCTATACTACATCCTAAACTTAATCTTTCACATATATTAAACCTAATTTTAATTATATTAATTTAATTATCCCTAGTTATGATATTATGAAAACTAGAACCTCGCAACTCTCCCCCAATTAGTAAATTTTGTCTTCAAAATTAACGGATTCTGAAAATTAAACAAACACACATACCTCAAAATAAATGGGGATACTTGTCCCGAATGTCATCCTCCCTTTCCCACGTTACTTCCTCATGGGTTTCACATACTTTAGAAAGGATTTCCCATACTTTCGGTAATCTTAAGCCATATTAACTACTATTTAGACCTATGAATAGGGCCGACTATATACTATCTCCTTTAGATGGAAACGAAGTCAATATCTTTTGCCATCCGCGGAATTAGATGCACTCCTCAAGTCTTAGGACGTCCAAATATATTAATTCCGTTCAATTACCTTATAATAATCCTCATAAAAATACAATTTGGTGGGTAGCTATGTCATAGATCACATATCACAAGGTTCTTCCTGTTGGCAGAAAAGGTCGAATCTTCAACTTGGGATGGTCACATATAACACAGTTTTTCTTGTCGGGAAAGGTCACATATAATGGCCCAAACAAAGAGAGAGGTTGACCTAAAGCAGCAATATATGGATACCACATGCACGAATCATATGCAGATTTTCATAATTTTTTATTTATAATATACTGATACACAAATATAATATCTCAAAATATTTATCTCTTTTTTATAAAATGAATAAAATCCTCAAATATTTTTCTAACCAAAGAAAAACTCTAAAACAATCGGTAAAAAGGACATGCATGCACGAAGGAAGGAAACAGAGTCAATAAATTAACATGCATGTATATTAAAACCTCCAAACGTAAACAAAAATAATTAGATACAAAAACCAACTAAGGATAGGGTGTAAATGTGGCGTACTGTATTTTCTGCCGAAAATCCCGTAGAGTTTTCTCTATAATACGGACGTTGGCCAAAAAATACAAAACCTGTAATAAATCTGAACAATATATAATCAAACACTATACAGTAAAAATCCAACAAAGACAACTTCGATACAACCAAAAGACCCAACCGATACAAACTCCGACATCTAGACAACCACAACAACCACACAGGATCCAAAATTTACCACAATTAACAACACGTGGCACCGACCTCATAACTCTGGTATGACGTCGGTTCAGACAAAATGCCACTAGGTACATTATCAAGTATGTAAACTTGCGGAAGCAATTATACTCATCGAATACATTAGAAACTGAAATACAAAAACTACATCATCATTACCAGTATACATTACCATCAAAATAATGAAAATGCTCCAAAATGAATAATTTCATAAACTAAGATTTTAAGTTATCCTTCGGTATTTTTGAGTCTCTGACTAATAATCCTCTACTCTACTTGATCAAGTGTAGGCCTATGCCACTCTGGAGATAAGAAAGCAGCAAGAGTGAGCTAAAAGCTCAACAAGCGCAATATATATCAATGACATACATAATTTCATATTCGAACATAATAATGCATATATAAAAGATAATGTATATATGAGATTTAATTCATGATTTTAGGAAAGAATGCTTTCATGATTCGTTCCATATCTTTTTGGTTCATTTCCTTATTATTTTCTTAAATATCCGTTTATTACTGAAAACTTATTTTGTTCAGGGACCCGAACCAGTAGGTCTTACTAACCAAAGGAATAGTCAAGGCCGAACCCTATTCTCAACCTAGAGGGAGGGGTCATCTACATATCAACCCTATAGATGGGGCCGTGATCATATGCCTCAAGTGGCATTCATAATAGGCAACGCTTTTCACTACAATATACTAAAGCTTACCGAGGATTATCACCCGCTCTAAAATAAGCGGTCAGAATACGTGGCCAGAGTATTTCTGGAGTCTCCACTGCAATATCAATGGCAAGCCCAAGTATACTATCCAATTTTCTCGGTCTAAGTTCTTAGTTCTTATTTCCTTAGGGACATTTTGCTTTCAATCACATTTTTTGTTTCATAGTTCTTCGTTCCCACTCTACTAGGGATCGTTCATAATTTTATCAGTTCTTTGTCCTTTGTTCTGAAGAACAGTTCATCAGTCATCGCTTAATTGTAGAATATCTATTTTTTGTTCCTTTTCTTTTAAACTTATTTAGATTCATATTTTCTTATTCCTCGTGAGCTTGGTTCCTCACGTATTCATAATTCATACCATGTGAGCTTAGATCCTCATGTGTTCATAGTTCATACATAAAATTTCTTAGAGTTTAGAAGGATTTAGAAACCCCTTTCTGATCATACCAGACAGAATTCTCAAAGCTTCTAATCGTTAATTTCTTCGCAAATAATTCATAACATGATCTTTAGAACATTCAAATCATTGCGTTCAGATACATGTATAAATTATCATAAAATTGGAACAATTAGGAAATTCTTACCACAATATGGCATACATATCTTTGGATCTTCCAGATGACAATTTTTTTTGCAATTGTGTGCATCATAATTTTCGGAGTTAAGTCATGCATATTTATGATTAATTCAGATTAAGTTTAAAGAGGGCAAAGGTTTGGGTTTTAGGAAGCATAAAACCCTACAAAACTATCAATTCGATCACCCAAATGATAAATTAACTTATTCATGGTGCAGGTAATAACATCCTCGAGTCAATTTATCCATAAATCTCAATTTAATCGATTAATACCTCCAGCCGTGGGTATAGGGTTCCCTATCCAAAAACGGGTCAAAACTATAAATTCGGGTATAACATTCACACAATTACTTGCTCATGTCATGAGTAACAATTATCTAAGGCCAAATCATGCATAAAATCCAAAATAATTGATCAAACGTGGTCCGGACGTATCTTAGGGTTCCGACGAACTGGTTTTCACCTAAAATCACCAAATCGGATATCCAATCAACAAATTAACTTATACTAGACATGGGTAATGATATTGTAGTCCCAAATTAGACAAAAGTCCCAAACATTCGTGGGTAAAAAGGGCTCGGGTGCGGGTGAACAGTGCTGCGCAGGGGTTAGGATATCCGGAGAGTGAAATACCATACAAAACTTGATATCCGGACATAAAATTGATATATTATCAAGTTTAGATTATGGGTAACACAAAATATAAATTTATTCGGGTATTAAAATGAGAATACCCAAAGAAAACGAGATAAAAATTCATGCAAATAAAAGAGGAGAGTATGAGTGCACTTGTCTCGACCCAATCTATCACTTTTCTAACTAGCTCGAGCTCGAAAATGGACTTGGGAACCATGAATTGCCCCTTCTCTCTCTTCTCCTCCTACCTCCCTCTCTCTTCTTTTCTGGTTTGGCCGAAAATGGCCGAAAAAACCATGCATCGACCTTTCAAAATAATAAGCGCCGATCGGGCACGCGGCAAGTATGCCTTATTCTATTTTCAGCACCCGCCCCAGGCGCTGGCCCACAGCTTCGAGCGCCTGGGGCACAGCATGAGGCACCCGACGAGCCTTCCCTCGTCGACACCTCCCCCAGTCCTGAAACTTAATTTTTTTCAAATGTATAAAGTCTAATCTTGATCATATTAACTTAATTATCTGTAATTATGATATTTGGGGTCTGGTACATTACAGTAAAGATACTTGCCTCATCTTCTAATTAAGCAGATCTAACAAAATGAACCTTCAGAGTACATCTTCCCCGCTTCCTCTCTTTTCTTTATCCTCTTTCTCTCTCATTCTCTTTCTTTCCAGCACAAATGGCTGAATAGTGGCACACTGTGCCTTGAATAGACAATCGGAGCATGAGTGCCACTCGAGCGCATGTCAGGCGCCATACCCAAACCTTGGACCGTGCATGAGTGCCTCCTCAAGCCCCCACTGAGCATGCCTACTCTACTTTTCTTGCTCAAACGCCACTTCAAGTGCTCCTTGGATGTACTCAATTTGATATCCACGCTTAGGCCAACATCAAGCGTGCCTCATATGCTTGTCTGCTTTCTTGTTTCAATTATTCTTCAAATTTACACTACACAAATATTTTTTGATATGTCCAATTAACGCAAAATAAACATGTAATATCAAATTGAATCAAATAAGAATCGGGTATTTTAATGTTACATCTCTTTCAAGTCAAGTTCAATCAAGACATTGTTTTAAACTACAGTAACCTAGGAACATTTGACATGCATTGTCGTATTCTAAAGAAGAAGGTACTGACCTGTTTGATTGGCAATAATTGTAAAGCTCGGATAGAACTTTTACTATTCTTGATCGGGAGGGCTTTGTCTTCACTATTTAAGTGTTACATGCCAGCCATCTATTTAGAGTAGTTGTAGATAATCTAGAGTCTGCACGACTATGACAAAGTGAGATGAATCATTGATCGGAGATGTCAATATCAAACCCATAATTTTGATATGTATTGCAGGCATGTCACTGGTGGAAACACCACATGGGAACTCGGCTTCTTTATTGAGCTAACTCGGAGAATCATCTCGACTTTAAAGATCTTATCAGTTGGTACTAGTGGAGCTTAAAAAATTAAAATTACAGCCATAAGGGTAGTTACATTTAGTTGTCATTAAGTTTAACAATTTACCGTGAAGCATTCAAGAACTATAAATAAAGTACAGCGGCGATTTTGTTCAGCCTTGTAACAATTTTTGAGAGTTTTACGAAGTGGCAATTAAGAACTAATGTTTTGTGCCGAAGACTTAAAAACCAACTAGAGGAACACAAGTATCTCAAATATCAATGCATGATTAAGGATATCCAATTGTAAATTAAAGAAAATCATAACTCCAATAAAAGTCATTTAGAGAGGAGTGTGAACACTATACATTAAAGATGTTCTTAGGCCAATGGATTGGACATTCATCCGTACATGGATTAATGTGTTGCTGTAGTTATTTAGAACTTTTAGACTCATTTTGAGAGTGCCTTAAGGTAGGAAGGATATTGTAGGATCACTCTGCAGGATTTAGAGAAGTACATTTATTGATAAACCTTAGGGTTTGAGAGTTTGTTATTAGAGAGATAATATTCTTAAGTTGTTCTACTTGGGAGATCAAGTGCACCGGTAAACCCATCAAGAATTGAAGCATTTTTTATTGACCCTGACATAGTCTTCGGATTAAGATTTCACCAGTCTTAATGGTCACTATGGGGCGGTCAAAAGAGATTAATGGCACTTTGTACTAAGGATCATTAGTAAAAGTTTTGAATGATTCGGTTTTTTCTGTTATTCCACACAAAAGGATTACAATGCTTTCTATTTATACCAAATGGTTGTTTAATTTGAACCATACATTCGAATTAATCTCAGCCACTCTATTTAGCAAACTAATTTGTGCTATTTTGCTGAGTGTAAAACATTAACATGAAGTAATTGATCAGTGTCATATTAGTTTGAACCACTTAGCGTTAGAAATCTCTCACGTGAAGACATTCCGGTCAACATCCTGTTGACCGAATTGACGGTCAACGGACGGTCAACATAGTTGACCGTCTGAAGATTCAAGTTGACCGTCTACTGCTGAGGGTTCTCAGGACGA
>JAOVVI020008835.1:0-10202 GCA_028571085.2 Nepenthes alata
AGTTGACAATCCTCCACTTCCACTAACATATGCCGTTCTCATATCATCATGAGAGCGACCATTCTTGCAAACATCCTAATCAAGGCGTTCGCCACAACATTGACATTTGCTAGCTTATACTGGATGTCGCAATCGCAGTCCTTCAACAAGTCCAACCACCTCTGCTATCTTCTATTGAACAGCTTATAAGAGAACAGATATTTCATACTTTTATAATTGGTGTAAATAATAAATATCTTGCCATATAAATAATATCTCCAAATTTCTGAAGTGAACATTATAGCTGCCAACTCAATATCATGCATTAGGTATTGAGTCTTATAAGTTTTCAATTGTCTAAACCCATACACAATGACATTTCTGTGCTGGATTAACACACATCCTAATCCCCTCAACGATGCATCGTAGTACACTTTAAACCCTCTCAAGCAATCAGGAATTGTCAAAATTGGCGTTGATACCAAACATCTCTTAAGCTCTTGGACAATGGACTCACACTGATTGATCTAAATGAACTTTGCATCTTTCTGAGTCAGCTTGGTTAGTGACGTAGCAATGCTTGAAAAGCCTTCGACGAATCTACGATAATAGCCTGCTAGCCCAAGAAAACAGCATACCTCAATTGGTGCAGTCAACTGTGCTCATTCAATGACTTCTTCAATCAACTGTGCCCATTCAATGACTTCTTCAATATTTTTCGGGTCCATAAATACCCTGACTCCAGAGATAATGTGACCAACGAAGGTAACTTGGCTATGCCAAAACTCACATTTCTTAGACTTCCAATAGAGCTAAGCTTCTCTCAACGTTCCCGGTACCAATCTTAAACATTCATCGTGTTCCGCTTTAGTCTATGAGTATACCAGAATATCAGCAATGAACACCACCACAAAATAGTTTAGGTCTGGCTTGAATACTCGATTTATCATATTCATGAATACTATTGATGCATTGGTTTACCCAAATAGCATCACAACATGATTGGAAGGGAACATTTGCTACCAACGCCTTATAGCTCAAAAGGTGGATTGAAACGCACGATCCTTTTAGCATAGCCAATACTAGCATAACAAGCAACCAACCAATCTATTCCAATGATTGCATCAAATTCTAACATAACAAGTGGAATCAAATCCACCGGTAAGCAATGATCTCCACCCGAATAATGCAATAAGTATACACACCATCTATCAAGACAGTCTCTCCAACGGGAGTGGATACTATGAGAGTAAATTCAGTGGTTTTGGAACAACTTCCAAGTGTCGTATAAAATGAGTTGATACAAAGAAATGTATTACACCGAAATCAAATAAAATATAAGTATGATGGTCACAAATAGGAATAGTAACTTGCACTACGTTGGGTGAATCTTCGACCTATTGCTTAGTGACGGCATAAACTCAACTGGACTTCTGTGGCCTTTGCTGTCCTACTTGTCTGGTCAAACCTTGCTTAGATACTCAATAATCCTTAATAAAATGCTTGACCTTGCCACAATTGTAACATACCGCCAGAGAAGTAGCTAGAGGATTAGCGGTTATCGATACTAGTGTCCTACAATCCTTAGCAAGATGTCTTGTCTATTGGCACTTAAAGCATCATCGGTTGCCTTCACACCAATTTAGATTTTGGCATTTTCGAGATGAAGACTGTAGTGACCGATTCCTAGCCAAGGTGGTATTTGCCAATTGAATCTGGCCCCTCTGGAGCAAGGCATGCTCGATGATCATTGCACATTTTAGTACAACACTATACTCCACTAAATCAAAAGGAACAAGCTACATCTAGATGAGGTCAATCAATCCGTCATGGAATCATCAAGCTTTCCTTTCCTCGTTAGCCACTAGGCAAGGAGCGAATCGGGATAGCACAATGAGATGTGCCTCATATTGTGTCACCATCACGTTTCCTTGACTCAAAGATATGAATTCTGCTTCCTTACTAGCCCATACACATGAGGAGAAACACTCGTCATGGAAGTGTCTTCAAAATTCTTCCCAAGTTACGTCGGCTGTCACCCGCATTTGTCTCTTTAGCATACTTCACCAATGGTTTGCCTTGCCTACAAAACGGTAGAGAGCTAGACAAACCTTGTCAGTTGACCCATGACGAATGGCCTCGAAAGTCTTCTCTATTATGGCCATCCATGCCTCGGCAAGCACAGGGTCAGAAAAATCAACAAATTTTGAAATCCTCTGGTACATGAAAACACACATCACTCGATACTCTCTTTCCTAGACTTGATGATATTCCCTGATTGCTGAGGAGGTGGCACCTCTTGGTCCCATCACTTGCGCTCTAATCACTTGATTGACCCAAAAATGCCATGTCACGGAGAGCGCTGCGGACCTTCACCATCTCTTCTGCACTAGCATGGTTAGGTGTGCTATAAGATTCATTTGCATTCACACTTAATTGTTCTAACATCCTGTAGAACAAAATAAAATCAATTTTCACAAAAATTTTATTACTTATTCAATCAACAATCTAAATCCTTAAGTATCACCTGTATTCCAAATCCTTCAATAACTTAGCTAACCCTAGAATTTTCCTCGAATATCATGAATCCCTGAGTCCTTGAATATCTTTCATAAATCTTTTTCTCTAATACCATAACTGTAGCAATCTGAGCACTAACCATTCACTTCAGCCAAACTGCTCACGCAAAAATAATAAAAATATAAAATTATTAACTATCTATTATAATCTCAGCATCCTTCAATTATAAATTAATTATCTCATTAAACATATATCAACATCCATGAAAAAAAAACTAATAAAAATAATAAGCAGGTTGCAGTCTGAAAGAAACATTCAAGCCTCGATCAATCTATATCCATTTTGTCACCAGTAAAATGATATCTAACGGTCTCCAAAATTTCCTTCTCTATTGGTAATCCCGCAGCAACGATGTGGTCCCTTGCTAAGATAAGAATCAAGTTAATCGGGAGCCAAGAAAAATACAATGGTAAGTTAAATGTCCAACAAGCAATAATAATTAAAAATGCATAATAAACAATAACTATCTTAAATATTAAAAATATAAAATCCATAATAGTAATATAAAATTTAACTCTATTCAAGAAACTATAACCCATCGTAATTTCGACTCAAAAGCAAAAGTAAAGCTTGTCGTCGGACATTCATGTTACAAAAATAATAGATTTACCAATAACAAGTAAAATTTTTCAGAATTCAATATCAAAAGATAAACTGAGATTCTATAGTCGGAATATCAACGTAAACGACCTGAATATCAAATAACAATATACATCATAGATTTATTCAAATATGAATCTCATTGAAACCGACACAAGACAACTCGTAAATTCCACTGAATCTTAAACTCAAAAGATATCATCAATAATAAGATATCATAAAAAATCTCATACATTTTATTCTATCACTATGAATCAAAGGACGTATATATCCCCCCAATAGCTAAGTACTTGCACGAGACAACTAATATTTACAAATTTGACATACGACCAAATCTATGATCTACCAAGACTCTACCCGATAAAGTAGAGAGGTCTCACTAATATACATAATATCCATCCAACATAGTACAGAACCAATTCATCATGATATCTCTCGATACCATACCATTTAAAGGTCAGTGGCTATAAGTATCTATTCACACAAAATAATGTACCTCATCACTACCAAGATACGGATATCAATATTTGATAATTATCAACCACACAATGATACCATATATTTTATATTCCTTAATACCGTAGTGTTTTCATTTAGTATCCTTTATCTTGGTTATAGAAAGCCAAATCATACATATATTCACACAATCGAGTATAATATAAGATAATATTTTATAAATTTAATAATAAAAATATCGTTCAGTACTAATAAAAATTATACCCATACTGTCAGAATTATATAAAAGAATTCATCACGGAGTAAAGAAAAAACAAGTAGGATTGTAGACACTCTAAGCATCCTACTCTTCCAGCACACGTGGCCTTGACGGCCTTCCTTCTGACTTCTATCATGGTGCCACCAACTACCCAATTATCAATTTTTTTTATTAATTTTAATCCTTATGATTTAATAATAATATTTCTAAAGTCACCAAAATATGTAATTCCTCACCCATTTAAGCCTTACCAAACAAAAGCCCACACAACGATTTATTTTTTAGTTTTATAATTTTTGTCCACAAATCTAACCCACCTTGCAGAGCACGCCACTGCTTCTCATTCATCTGCATCATAGCCGATTATCAGTGATGAACTCAACAATTCCAAACTAGACATAAAATATAAAACAGTAGATAAGAGATGGAAAATTGAATAACATCCATTGTCCGAAACAGACCTGTAAATTTTTCTTTTTCAACCACGCCTCCCTTTTCAATTAACAGAACTGAAACTTTACTTAGAAGCCACTGCATTACGAGATGCTCGACGACAAGCCGATTTAACTCGACAAAAGGTGTCTCCAAACTCTTCATCAATTTCTTCGGTTTATTATTTTACCTCTTTATTTTACATTCAGATTGCTATCTTCATCTTCCTCGTCTTCGTGTATCATTATTGTAGTTTGCTAGGATTTGACACTCGGATTCACACGTAACTTGACACAGCAAAATAAACCCGAACCCCCGTCAACCGTCAGCCACCAAAAATATGAATACAAAGAACACAAAAAATTATACAATATTTTTAATGTAAAAAATCCTTTTCAATTAAGAAAAAAAATTACGAAATAAATTTTAAAAAATTTACTATATAAAATCGGTTACAAACCACCGTGATAGAAAACCAACAACCCACTCGAAACAAAGTAAGAAAAAAGAACAATTTCCAAAGTAAGGAAACTCTTCTTCTCTCTTTTTTCTCTTCTCATTTCTCTCACTGGTGGTACTCTCTACTCACTGATTTTATAAGTGTAGTGGTGAACGACAAACGGCGAGGGCTACCTTCCGCACTTCATTTCTGTTCCGTTCCATACACAGTTCACTACTCTTTCTTCTGAAGTGCCTAGTATGTTTTATAATAACGTCAGACCCAAATCTCATCTGCTCACATGGCCTGATCTTGCAAAGGATTTGTCACACCAATTTTATCATTTTTTGCGCTTTCACTAGTTCCCGCACTTTCCCGAGACGGCGCATGTTCTGCAAGTCAGTTGCCTATCTTGCCCAGACGGTGCATGCTTTACAAGTCAGCTACCTACTCTACACAGATGGCACATACTCTGCAAGTTAGCTACCTGCTTTCCCAAATGGTGCATGCTCTGCAAGTCAGTTACTTATTCTGCACAGACGGCGCACACTTTGTAAATCAGCTCCTGCTCTATCAGGTCGTCTACCAGAAAAGTCAGTTGTGCACCACTTCGGCCTCTGGGCATCACCAATCTAGCTGTGCACCATTTCGACAATTGCCACTCCGGTAATTTGCCTGCTCTTACAATTACCACTCCGGTAATTTGTCTGCTCCGGCAATTGTCACTCCAACAAATCGGCCAATCCGACATTTGCCTACTATGACAAATCGGTCACTCTCACATTTACCCACTCCGGCTCCACCTTTGGCCATGCCTCGGCTCCGCCCTCGACTTTGCCGGCTCCGCCCTCGGCCTTGGTTCATCCAACATCGTCACTCTGGCATCGCCATGGTCACTACGGAAATTGGCTACTTCAAAATTTGCCTACTCTGGCAAATCGGCCACTTCGACATTTGCCCGTCCGGCAAATCAGTCACTCCTATATTTGCCTACTCCAGTCTTTTGCTGCAACCAGTTTATAACACTCCGAATTTTGTGCAAATCTTGCACGATCTTTTGATGACACGTCCATTTATTGAACTACCAACAAGAAAGTGATTAGATCCAACACAGTTAACTTTAACACACCCCAAGTATTTCAACAACCCACAGTATGCGACCGTCATTAACCGATCGCCAATTTAAGGAACCTTATGTTTGGTCTCTACATGCAGAGACCGATTCTGTTCTTCCAGCCAATAAAAGCCCGGTATAAGTGAAGAGCTAACCGGACAAAATCAACAGATTTACAGTGATGATGGAAAGTAGCAAACGTATGATTGTGTAAGGAAAATTTGTAACCAAACGGAATGTGAAAAATAATGTAGCTCAACTTTAGAAAACGCATAATCTGGAAAAATTGATTGCAGATAGATGAAGCAGGTGAAATGGGAAGTATCATCTTAGAAAATATCTAGTATGTATTATATTAGGTAGTTTTTTATTTTATGTTAATATTGTATTTTTAGTGTTTTATTTTAGCTATATTAGATTGATATATTTTAGGAGGGTGTATTTTATTTTTGGGTATTTTAGATTTTTTTTTACCGTTGCATACCGTATATAATGTGTATATATATTGGCTCCTCGGCGTATGTGCGGAGTGTGTGGAAAATAGGCCATTGAGCCACAATAAATGAAAAGCCAGACTTCTTTCTCCATTTTCCAATGATAGCAATTGATTTATTTTTTTTCCTTCGTCGTCTTCTTTCTTCGTCTGCGCCTCCTCCCCTTGGCCACCGTTCTCTTACATGGTATCAGAGACACGGTTATGACTCACCACAACGCTTCTAAACATACATCCAACACCAACAACCCAGATCTTGCACCCACACAAAATCCAAATCTTGCATCTACACAAAACCTTCTTCGATATTAAAATCTTTCAGATCCATGCAACCCGTTTCAATTGGAAGCCGACGACAGTCCGGCCGTCACCCTGGTGACCGATTTGCTAACAGTCGACAATTATTCGACTTGGTCCAGAACCATGCGTCGAGCCTTGAGGGAAAAGAATAAACTTTCATTTATTGAAGCTACTATTCCTAAACCCTACGATTCCAGCGATCCCCTTTGTGAAGCATGGGGACGATGTAATGATATGGTGGTGTCTTGGATTCAAAACTCTATCAGTCCCTCTATTAAATCTAGTATTGTTTTTGTGGATGACGCTTCCAAAATTTAGAAGGAGTTGCGTGACCGATTCACCCAACAAAACGGGCCACGCATTTTTCAACTCAAGAAATCCTTGGCCAATCTCTTGCAAGAGCAAGATTCGGTAAGTTTGTATTACGGTATACTGAAAACTGTCTGTGATGAGCTCCTTGTATATGACCCTCTCCCAGATTGTAACTGTGGCAAAATCAACGTGCTCATCGAGCGATATCAGAGGAATTGTATTATATAATTTTTAATGGGTCTCAATAATTCGTACACTAATGTGAGAGACCAGATTATGTTAATAGATCCTCTTCCCCTTGTAAACAAAGTCTTCTCTACTATATAATAGCAAGAAAGACAACACCAAATGTTGTCTGTTGTTCATCCTTCAGAAACAATGGCTTTGCTTACGAAACGCTTTTTTAATCACTCTAAAAGCACTGTGAAAAATAATTCAGTGTCAAAGAAAGAAATGTCTTTTTGCGTTCACTGCCGTGTCTCAGGACATACTCTTCAGCAATGTTTTAAGGCTGGGAACGCTGAAATGCCTGTTTGCACTCACTGTAATAAATCGGGTCACATTGTTGATAAGTGTTATCAGCTTTATGGTTTTCCTCCAAACCACAAATTGCATGGTAAGTCTGGTACAATAGCTTTTTCGGCCAACCATTTAAGTTTTACTACTGTTTCTGATCATCAGAACAATGAGGATGACAATGTTGCTTTAACCAAAGCCCAGTTCAGGCAACTGCTGAACCTGATTCAACCGAAGGACATAGCTGCCTCTGCTCAAACGGCCAAACAGATCTCCTCTTTGATTGATCCTATTGGTGATCAATCCAAAATGGGTAACATGACTGGTATTAAACTCTGTTCTATCCGTTCTGCTTGTAACAAAAAAACTGTTTGGATATTAGACACAGGAGCCACAGATCACATAATCTGTGACCCCTCTCTGTATCTTCATCAGAAAGTTCCAATTTCCAGTTGTGTAAAATTACCGGATGGAAGAAAAGTTCTCATGTCCCACATTGGCGATGTAAAACTGACCCCAAGGATAACACTTGAAAACGTTTTATGTGTTACATCCTTCACTTTTAATTTGATTTCAGTAAAGGCCTTTACTGACTCTGTTCGCTGCTGCATATTTTTTTCTGACATTTGCTTGATTCAGGACCTTGCCTGCTGGACAACGATTGGGATGGGTGAAGAACGAAATGGTTTATACTATTTGATAAATAAGGAAGTTCATCCTCATACTTTGGTTGGCCTTCTCTCCAAATTATCGAAGCCCCTTGCGGCACCATCTGCTAATTTTGTTTCACTGCCAATTAATTTGTGGCATTACAGATTAGGTCACATTTCGTATTCTAGACTTCAATTGATACATGATCCGGTTGTAAAAGAAGTATTACCTGCTTTTAATAACAGTCCCTTTTCCATTTGCCACATGGCTAAATAACGTCGCCTTTCCTTTACTCCCAGCATCCATAAGTCACACACACTTTTTGCCGTGGTGTATTGTGACTTATGGGGACCCTACTCAATAGTATCTTATGATTGGTATAAGTATTTCTTGACTATCGTGGATGATCTTTCAAGGAGTACGTGGATCTATCTTCTGAGACAAAAATCTGACACAAAATTATTTTTAGAAGCCTTTTACAATCTTGTTGCAACACAATTCAATGTCCATATTAAAATTATTCATTCTGATAATGGGTCCGAATTTAATTTAGGAGATTTTTACAGTAAAAGGGGTGTTATCTATCAACGCAGTTGCGTGAAAACACCACAGTAAAATGGTATTATTGAACGTAAACACCAACATTTATTAAATGTGGTCAGAGCAATTAGATTTTAAGCAGGACTTCCCTTAAAATTCTGAAGTGACTGCATTCTGACTGCTACCTACATTATTAATAGAACCCCCACTCCCATGCTGAACAATAAAACACCATATGAAATTTTTTTTGGAGTCAAACCAAGTTATGATCATCTTTGTGTATTTAGTTGTTTATGTTTCGCTTCTACACTTTCTCACGGGCGAAAGAAATTTAATTCGAAAAGTAGAACCTGTATAGTTTTAGGCTATCCCTTTGGTGTTAAAGGTTACAAGCTCCTTGATTTAGACAGTCACACTACCTTTAATTCTAGGGATGTCATCTTTTATGAAACTAATTTTTCCTTCTAATAAAATAATACATAAACCATTCCTAACGTAAAATCTGATAAATTAGACCATAAAATTGCACAATATGACTGTATGAATCCAACAATCGTGTCCACCATAAATACAGATCAACCAACCGCCGAACCCTATAACGATGAAGAGAAATCTAACTTAACTCCCGTCTAAGGTTCATCAGAAACTGAATAGGAAACTATGGATAATCGTCCACAATCCAGTGTTTCCCCTGATTCAATCACAAACTCACAATCCCCTGTCAAAGATAAAACGCATATTCGTCGAACCTCTAAAACCAGGAAAGCCTCTCAATATCTAAAAAATTTTCATTGTCATCACGCATCTCACACTGCGCACACCCAATCAACAGTGCCACGTACCTCTGGACAGCCTTATCCCTTTGAACATTACATATCATATCAAAAATTATCTCTAGCCTACAATTATTTTTTATTATCCGTCTCCTCACAAACTGAACCACAAACTTATGCTCAAGTATTTTCTGATCATAATTGGCGTAAAGTTATAAAGGATGAGTTAAGTGCCTTAGAATCAAATAAAACCTGGATTGATACTGACCTAACTCCAGGCAAGAAAGCTATCGGATGTCGCTATATTTTTAAATCAAAACTCAACAGTGATGGGAGCATTGAAAGATACAAATACCAATTAGTCGCAAAAGGATACACGCGACAGGGAGGGGTGGATGACCATGAAACCTTTTATCTAGTTGCTAAACTTACCACTGTGTAATGCCTCTTAGATGTTGCTGCCATAAAAGGACGACATTTATACAAATTTGTCGTCAACAATGCTTTTCTAAATGGAACCTTAAATGATAAAATCTATATGAAATCACCTCCCGGTTATACCACAACAAAACCAAACAAGGTATGTAAATTGTCAAAAAGTATATCCGGTCTTAAACAAGTTTCTAGACAATGGTATTCAAAATTATCCAGCTCCTTGATCCTTTTCGGCTTCACTTAATTAAATGCCGATTACAGTTTATTCACTAAACAAGACAACCAATCCTTTTCAACCCTCATTGTATATGTTGATAACATCA
>JAOVVI020008837.1:0-13962 GCA_028571085.2 Nepenthes alata
TAAAAAAATAATCTAAATTTAAAATATAATTTCTTCCTTATTCCAAAAACTTGAGTCACTTATGTTGGATACGAAACAAATGCCCAAAGAGATTTGAAATCTAGCCCATGGAGCAGCTACCTAAGGGAAAGTTGAGGCCCAATGATGTAGAGCGGCCTACATGGTGGCTCACATTCGATAGCCAATGGACGTCGTCTGTAACTTATTAATGCTGCTACTAGGGAACGGCGAAAGTGCAGGAAAAGCGAGCAAATGAGGAAACAGTTAGCGCTTCCAGCCGTGGCTCAAGCGGTTGCCCACAGCCGCCCAACCAACCCTTTTCGAGGGATAGACCAAGGGTCATTGGCAGCGCTCGACGATCTACTTGCCACCACTAAATGACAATCAGCACATCGGCAATCGTCAACAGCAATCAGCGGCTAAGGAATCCTTGCAACAGGGGTTCTCGCGCCCAAAGCCCCTCACCAGGGGACCTATAAAATTCTTCTTCTTCTATAGAGAGGAGGATCAGATTCTAAATAATCGACTCAACGTTACTGACCTTAAGCTCCATAGCCATCTTCCAGATCAAAACTTCTCAGCCTTCTCAGGTAACAAAAAGTCAGCCACCCGTCGCGGTGCATACAGGGAACTAAGCCTCCCATTACACGCTCATTACTCTCCCATACAAGCATTCACGCACTACCCACACATTCACAGGATATTTTCGCGCACCTCTAACCATGCGCTCTTTTTCGTTTATTGTAAAAAATTACTGATTTGAGCGTCAAAGTGTCCTTGGTGGGATAATTTCTATTAGACCTCTGACCTCTTGTTCATTGATTGTGTTATAAATGTCCCAAGTTAATAGAGACGGAAATCGGACCCTTTCGCGACCACCTCCGAACGACGAGGAATTTGAAGGTTCCCTAATCCGTACAACAATCGAGGATCCATGACGTAACATTGGCGCAGTCTGTGGGAACGAGACAAGAAGCTTAGCGTCTCCTTCTCACCCTCATTCTAACACGACAAAATGGTAAACATCAGGGCACAAGCCAGTGTCCTAGCGAGAGATGTTGTTGCCCGCAGTGAAGACCCCTCAGTGGGTAGCAACGCGGACATCCGTCCAGAGCCCGACGTCCACAGCCTAGCCACGGACATGGGCGATATGAAGCTGGTAATGCAGTCTCTCTACAACTGGATGGGTACCTGGTGGATGGGGGTTGTCCCTCCAGCATCCCAGGAGCCCTCCTCCAGGTGGGGAGGGCATCGCACGACAACCCTTAGGAGAAAATTAGATCGGCCTGACGACGCCGAGGCCCAGGCGACCTCCGACAATAGGGTCTAGTCTGTGGCTGAAAGCCATCCCAGGCAACCCTTGTAACTCCCGCGACCAGGGGAGGTTGACCGCCATAGACTCCAACGGTGAGCAGCCGCCCCGTGCGGGAAGCCACCACAACTAACAAGTCCAGCCATGCCAGCAGGGCAACACGGAGCTCCGCAACATCATCAACGCACAATGAGGGGGGTCCGACCCACCGTTGGAGGAGAAGGTGTGCTGTGGGAACTCCTGCACAAGGAGAGACCCGTACGATCCTCCGTCGACTTGCGAAGGTTACCCGTCGCCATGGATCTGCGGACTTAGCCGCTCCTTCGCAAGTTTAAGATGCCCGTGTTGGAAGGGTATGACGAGAGCAAGGACC
The DNA here is from genome assembly GCA_028571085.2 of Nepenthes alata. Classification (NCBI taxonomy): domain Eukaryota; kingdom Viridiplantae; phylum Streptophyta; class Magnoliopsida; order Caryophyllales; family Nepenthaceae; genus Nepenthes; species Nepenthes alata. Next base: position 1,686 of record JAOVVI020008837.1, read on the forward strand.
TGATGAATTATCTCAACTACTTCCGTACCTATATGTCCCTTCAGGGAGCGAGTGAGGCTGTGGTGTGCCAGTGCTTCCCCATTACCCTAAGGAGGGATGCACTGCTTGGGTTTCAAGGTCTCCCACCAAATTCCATCCGCTCGTTCGACGAACTAGCGGATTGCTTCCTAAGTAAATTTACCTCCAGCCGGAGGGAAGAGAAATAGCCGTGGCATCTGGTCCGCCACCGTCAGAGGTTAGACGAAAGTCTAAAGCAATTCCTCAACCACTTCATCGCCGAGGTGTGCCGGATCCCCTAACTCTTTGACGAGTTAAAACTCAACGCCTTTATTGCTACGTTGGTAGCGGGGGACTTTTTCAAACACTTGTCGTACCAGTGCCCCCAATCCTTCTAGAAAGCCGAAGACATTGCCCGAGCCTAGATCTTAACGGAGGAGGCAAACGAGGCAATGTGCCCCGAGTGTGTAGACCTCCCCGCAAAAGTTCCCAGGCTTACCGCTGGAAAGAAGAGGAATGGTGACGGTAGCCGCTTTTCGATGCGCCGCAAGCAGCCATGCCCTTCGCCGAGATCAAGGAAGGATCACGGACCAACGTCACTGACATCCTCGTCTCCGCAATCCTCCAGAGCGGAGCGCACAAGCTTCGTGCCCAGAACGGAAAACTGGACCCTCAGACCTGGAGTGCCGCCAACCTAAGGAATACTATTAGTAACACAGCGTTGACCCTGGTAATGCATACGTGCACATCACAAAAAATGCTTGTACATACATTGAGTTTTTATTTAATGAAATTAATCATTCCTGTTAACATGTATCTCCATTTATGTAAGTGTTGGCATGTATGACATTCCAAAAGCAGAACTACCTAGAGTGCCCCTAAGTCGGGAGGACTATCGTCTGTCCGTAAAATGAGGCCTTGGCACCATGCCAAGCGGCCTATATGCGGCCACCTCAAAATGTTGACCCATCGTCGAGTGGCGCGAAACGGCCTGGAAACCTTGGCCTCCTGCCAAGTGGCCCATTAACGGTCTCGTTCGAGCCGCGATAATTCATCAAGCGGCCCAAAAGCGGCCACATCCAAACTTTGACTCCATGTCGAAAGGGTCCTAAACGGCCCCGCTACCTTGGCCTCGCGCCAAGCGACCCGAAAGCGATCACCACCAAATCCTGGCTCCACGCCGTAGGGCCCGTGCAGTCCAATGAATCATGATTTTGAACCAAATGACCCAGGCGGTCAAAACGTCGGGACTGGGGGCTTTTGAAACTTCTCAACTTGCGGCTACCAAAACCTTATGGGGACCTATAAGGGTTCTCAACAGGGGTTCTCGCGTCAAAAGCCTTTCGCTAGGGATCTATAAAATCATTCTTCTTCTATAGAGAGAGGGATCAGATCCTGAATAATTGACTCAGCGTCACTAACCTTAAGTTCCATAGCCATCTTCCAGATCCAAACTTCTCAGCTTTCTCAGGCGGCAAAAAGTCAGCCACCTGTCACGGTGCATACAATGAGTCAGGTCCCCCATTACCCGCTCATTAGTCTCCCATACAAGCATTCACGCACTACCCATACATTCGCAGTATATTTTTGCGCACCTCTAAGCATGCACCTCTTTCCGTTTATTGTGAAAAATTACTGACTTGAGCGTCGGAGTGTTCCCGGTGGGAGAAATTCTGCCGGACCTCTAACCTCTTATTCATTGATTGTGTTGTGCATGTCTCAGGTTAACGGAAACGGAGATCGGACCCTTTCGCAACTACCTTTGGACGACGAGGAACCCGAAGGCTTCCTAATCCATACGACAACCGAGGATCCATGACACAACAACTTGAATACAAAAATGTAAATTCATTAGACCAAGCATAATATAAATAAAATAAATTTTAAAATATTTTTTAAAATATAATTATTGTTTAATTTACGTCGAACGGTTAACGCCACTGAATGGCTAGTACGTTCGGAAAAAAACTACACACAATTTTAGTTATATATATTTTTCACAACTATTATGATATTTAAATATTAGTAGGGAAAATTTAAAACGTTTTTGAAATAATTATAAATTTAAACTAGTCCTTTTATAAATATCATGTAACATTTTAGTTTTATTTATTACATGCCTAATCTTTCAACTTTAGAATAATATTTAAATTTTATAAATTAAGTAAAAAATGGATCATTAGAAAGAAAATTCAGGTGCCATATATCCAAAATATTTATCAAAGTACTTAAACTATATATTTTTTAAAAAATTAGGTACTTCTAATTATTTATTTATTTTATATAACTAAGATAATATGTAAAAATAAAAATTACAAAAGCTTATGGATATCAGGGATAAAATTAAATTAACATGTTCCAGTTAAAATACTAAAAATTATATGTATAATAAATAAAAATAAAATATCAAAAGCAATATCTTTATAACTGAATAATTTCTTATTTATCACAATTAATTGTTCATTGTAAAAGTGATGGCAACTTATAAAAAGAAAAAGAAGACGATGACAAGCACGATATTGATTATTTATTTTTAAATAAATAATCTATAACTTAATTATTTTTAATTAAAAGATTTTAAATAGTTTTTAATTTTTTTATAATAGTTAAATTATCATCGCCTATTTTAAAATAAAATGGCTAAGATTGAAGTGGTAATGACACTTATACCCTTGCCTCTTCAACTGATAGCATTAAGAGATATGGGGGCACTCCGTCCTACCACCGTCTATTTCGCGTCCACTGTACAATCGATGTGTAATGGTCATTAAGAGTTTGTGTTTTATATCTTTTAAAAATTAAAATATATTAACAGTTATTTTTTATTATTCTTTTAATATGATGTCCATATTATAAAAGATATATATTTTTTAATGTTAAATTATAAGATAATTAATGTTATTATTTTTATTTTATCTAGTATATTTGGCTGTTTCTCTTCCTTTGAAAAAATAATATACAAATTAAAAACCTGTAAAAAGATCAAACATATATACTTAGTAATTTTTAAATCAAAAAATAATTCTGAATAAAAATAATATCTTAATATTTATAAATAGAAAAACTCAAATTAGATTATACGAATTAATTTTTTAAAAAAATTAATAAATAATTATATTTTTTATTTTTTCCCAAAAAATGGAAAAATAAGATTGCAGTATAAAAAGAAAAAAATAATATCCGTTAAAATACATCATATTAGTAGCCTTGAGGAGGCACATTTTGAACCGTGAAATGATGTCGGTCCAATTTTGAAAATGCCATAATTTAATTTTTTTTTAAATTGACAAAATGAATTTAATTGAGAGTGGGTCCCATATTAAAATGAGTTTTGGCTCATTCATTGGCTGATAATTAATTTTAAATTCAATTATTAGATATTAAATATGGTCACTGTTCACCGGGGAGGGGCCCACCCCTCGGGTAAAGGGATTGAGTCTCCCTCTTTTATTATTAGTTGTCCAATCTTGATAGATTTTGAATATTTTTTTAAAAAGAAATAATTTTTTAAAAAATAATTTCCTTAAAAAATTTTAAAAAGTTTAATTATCTAAATAAAATTCACTATCTATTTTTGAAAAAAATAGTCTCTCTTATTTTATTTTTATTGCGATGAATTATGCAATATTTTGAAATGTCATGTAATTTCTTAATGTTATATTATTTAAAAATATATAATATATTTGAAGTTATATATTTAATTAAATTAATTAACAATATCCATGGTGTTTACCTCTCCTTCATAATTAGTTAATATTATTGAATAATAAAATCCTAGTTATATATTATATAATTGTGTTTTTAAACTATTGTTGTGGATATGGATAACACAGACTATTCTGCTGCCGTGGTCAATTTGTAACCTTGTTTGTTATTATGCACAAATATTTGGAAAATTTTTTATTTTAACAATTAATTAATTATTTATTTTTATATAAAATTATTAATATTAATAGATAAATAAGATGTTATTGTTAAAAATATTTTAAAAAATATTCCATCTCAATTGCTGTTGCATCATCGAATTCTGATCACCGTACGGACTCGGACCTGAACGCTTAGCAACACAAATGTAGAGTTTATGCAGTAGAGAGAGTGAGAATGACACGCGGAGTTTTTACATAGAAAGTCTCATTCTAAATGAGAAGGAAAAATCACGGGATCCTACGGTCCAAGAACTGCTTCCAATATTCAAGTATTTGAGTACAAATAGTGGAGAACGAAATGGATGGTGAATCTCATGGAATCATTCTTACAATAGAAGTGTTTCTCAACTGAGAAGAGGAAGGATTGGCTTTTCTTTCTCTAAGGGTCTACAAGCTAAAGCTCAAGAGGGAATCTTTCTCGGAGGCCATCTTCTAAGGGCGCTTCTCTCTCTCTAGTTTGTCCCCCTTCGGCTGGTGCATGCTGAATGCTTTATATAGCGATGGAGTCTTCCTCTGTGGAACGACCATGTGGTGGTGGCGTATGTAGGTTGCCCTACCATCAAATCTGCAGGTCCACCTTACCATGTCAGGGACGTTGCATGCATGCAAGTGGGCGCTGTCACATTACGCGTGGTCTGAAAACTATCATTCTCTATGTCAGTTGTGTGTTGTATAGAAAGTGCGCGTGCTATTACGAACGTCCTCCTTCTGAGTTAGCGTCCTCGTTTGTCCTGAGCTTTCTTACTGAGCTCATGTCGTTTGAGGTTTCTCAGAGTCCACGTCCTTGAGGAAAGCTTTTGCTATCATTGTGTATGCGAGCTCCTATCGCCAAGCGTCATTAGGCTTTAACTAAGAGCTTATGCAGCATTGAGTCTTCGAGCTCTTCAGGCCGTGTCTTTGGGGTTTTATTGGAGTGGACGGTCTCTCACGGAGTTTTTGGGCCTCTCAAACTAAGTCAGTTTCTCGGACCAATTTAACTCTCTGGGCCTCTAAATATAAGGGTCTAAGTCCTTTGGCGTCCTAGGCTAATTCAGCATCTAGGACCAAATTAGCTCATTAGGCCTCTCGAGACGTGGACTTTAGTTTCGGATCTCTTGAGCTAATTTAGCCTCTTGGACAAATTAGCCTTGTAGGCCTATTGGGACGTAAGTCCAAGTCCTTGAGTGTTCAGAGCCAACTTAATTCCTCGAATCAAGCCAGTCTCGTGAGCCTCTTAAAACGTCAGCTCAACTTTTAGACCTTTAATCTCGACCCTAAGTATTGGTACCCATCAATTGTAATGCCTTAGGGAGCTTGCCCCTCTAGAAGGAGTTGATTTAATCTTTCTTAATTATAATCGTTTAATATTAATCAAATATATGTATTTAAAACTTATGTAATTTTTTAAAAGAATATTAACTATTTAATTTTAATTATTTGTTTATATTTAAAAAATTGAACTAATCTAACAATATTTTAAAACTTTTTTATTGGGCTAGTACTCTAAAAAGGAGTTTGATTTAACCAATTTTAATTATAATCATTTAATATTGTCCACTTTATTACACATTATATTGTTATATATGTGTAAAAATTCTAAACTATATACCCTAAATTAAATAACAATCAAACTCTAAAAACTCTTTCCCAAATCTTAATAGATATTTAGTTTGATAGAATTATAATTTTAGTCTAACTTTATTTCCGGATAAATGCAAATTTCTTTCATTCATTTCGATTGTAAGTGAGAATATATTTTTTCTACAAAAAAATAAGATTATTAAAGTATTAAATAACTAATATAAATACATATATATTTTATATTCATGGACTATACTAGAGTTGAAATTTTTAGTCATCTACCAAAGTTTGTTAGCCACCCATGGCTAGCAACCCCCACCAAAATGTACTATAACAATTGTCTCATATAACATAACACGTATTTAACAATTTACTAAAATGGTTAAAATTTATGATTCTATATAATTTTATATTCTATTAGTTTTGATGTGAGTTACATTTTCGTATCACCTCACTAAAGTCATAACTATAGTATAATATAATATAATATAATATATGTCAATATCTGATGCGTGCATGATGTATACGCGTGTTAAGATTTGGGTATCCATGCGGTTGATGCACGCACAATGCATACACATCCAGAGATTATGGTATGCATGCACTTGATTTGCGTATAATGTATATGCATGTACACAGATTATAAATTGTCTATACTAAATGCATGCATGATGCATATACATGCAGCGATTAAGCAGCATGTACATACAATGGGCATTTGGCAGGTTTTAGTTGGTTCTTTTTTAAACCTAGTTTGAAAAACGTATCTAAGTAAAGTAAATCCTTAGAGCTTCCATTATCGACGAACACTCGCTTCAGCTGGTAGTCGACACTATCGTCCGAAACGAGTGCGGATACAATGAGGGGATCAGCATGGGGGGACATTACATGAGCTAAGTCATCATTATTGAAGCTAATGGTGTTGTCTGCCGTTCGTTGCTTCTTCCTCCCAGTTTACTGTTCCTCACCGCCGGCTAAGTTTTTAGTAGGTTGGGTGATGATCATATTAATCACTCCTTCTGCAACCCGATTTCAGGGAGGTGACTGCTCCTGCCCCTCTCCGCCGGCCGCTCTAGAGCTCTATTCGGAGCTTTTGACAAACTTGTTGAGGAGGCCTCTGCGAATCAGCTCCTCGATCTCCATCTGCAGTGTTTTACAATCCTCAGTTGAATGCCCAGCAGAGCAGTGGAAGTCGCAGTACTTCGACTGGTTCCTAAAGTCATTCTTTAGTGGTTTTGGCCTTCCTTGTAGAGGTGGCCTCTACGAATCAGCTCCTCGATCTCCATCTGCAGTGTTTTGTAATCCTCAGTTGAATGCCCAGCAGAGCAGTGGAAGTCGCAGTAGTTCGATAGGTTCCTAAAGTCCTTCTTTAGTGGTTTTGGCCACTTCAAGAACTTTTCTCCACGGATCTATATGAGGACATTTGAGCACATGTCCGTCAGAGGCGTGAAGCTGGTTGGCCCGTAATCCCTGCGTTTCGGTGGCCCAGTCCTGTGCTGTGTTTGACGGGAGTGATCACTGTCGCCGTACTTCCTTTTTTCCTATCCAGGGAATGTTTGAGGCTGATCTGCTCGCTCTGGGCATTTCGTCTCACTCGCCTCCTTTGCGGCAGCATAGGCCCGGGTAATGGACTCCGCCTGCCGAAAGGTTTGGGAATTCTTATGGGCTAGGTGCTTGAAGAAGTCCCCGTAGATCAACGTGGAGATAAACTTCCCCGTTTCATCTCATCCGTGATCTGGGGGATCCGCCTAGCCTCTGTCACAAAGCGATCCAGGAATCACCGTGGGTTCTCTTCTAGCTTCTATTGCCATGACTGCTTTTCTTCCCGTCGGCTCGAGGCGTACTGTGTCAGAAAGAGATCCGTGAGTTCCCGAAAATAGCTGATGGTGCCTGAAGGGAGGTGATGGAAACATATTCGGGCATCTCCATTCAGAGTGAGCGGGAAGTAGCGGTGCATCGCAGAGTCTTTCAACCCTTGTAGACTGAGAAGGGTACGGACGTGATCTAGGTCGTCAACCAGATCACTATTCCCATCGTATGAGTCAAGGGAAGACATCTTGAACTTGGCGGGCAGTGAACGGTTTAGGATCTCCGCTGTGAAGGGAGATCGGTCCAAGTCGATGGCGTGCTCCTCGTCCTGGAGCACGCGGTTTGAAATTTTATCCACTCGTGGGTCTGCGCTGCCCTTAACGACTCCATCTCCAAGCGAGATTGGGTGACCTCTTCAACCAACTGACGAAGGCACCCAGCCAAGTCCTGAAGCTGTAAAAAGAATAAGTCCATCGAGACACAAGTAACTGAAGGTAAGGCAAAGAAATAACGGTGAATTACCTTTGAGACGAGGGGATCACACCCTGAACCACGTTCCCCAGGGGCCTTGGACTCTTGCAGCTCGCTCTCAGGCGCCGCAAATGCTTCCTCGGGTGCATGCTCCGCGGCTATAAAAGGCACCAAGGAGCTAGCCCCAACATCAGCGTCCTCGCCACAAGACTCCTCTAGGACCTCGACCGGGCGCCCTCATGGACTTTCAGTTTGGACTACAGTGGGATGCTCGGAAGGATCGGAGGACATCAGGTCTCCGCCGATAACCTCCTCGATCTTTGTCATCTCTCGGACCATCTCAGCTATCATTTCCCCCTCAGCTTCCCTGGCGGAATCCCCAGCTCTAATGTCCTCGGAAGATTGGCCGATCCTGTCCGAGATGTCACCAAGCAGACCAATAGGGATTCCGGGAGCAGGATTATCATTGGGAGACTGGACGTCCGAGAGCTCCACAATCTCCAATATCATCCCCGAAGGCCCTCCGAGAGGAACAGCAGATGAGGTAGAAGCAGGACCTTCAGTCCTCAAGGACTCTGGTAAAGCGCTAGTCTTAAACCTCTTAAAAAGAGGAGCTATCACAACATCATTGTCAAATTTGTTATCGTCATCAAAATCACAATCGTCACATCATCGGATGACGAGAACTCAACAATGGCCATCGGACGTTTCGAGCCCTCTGCCGGACGACTCTTCTCCGAGGGCTCAGCAGGCCCCTCAATCCTTAGAGATTTTGCCTCCCTCCTCAATCTTTTCTTCTTGGGCTTCTCAGAGAGAGTTACGACGGAATCCTCGGCCCGTGGTCCCAACTTGGCCTTCTCAATATTCTCGAATGAAAGCCAGATGTTATGCTTATTCAAATGAAAACCTCCGAGATTGGCCAACACCAAGTCCGTGAACTCCTTTCCAGCCTCTCTCTCCTCCTTCGAAGGATTCGAGCAGTACTGGCTGGCCACATTCCCCCAGACAATGGGGTTGGCCCAATTCTTCTGGACATCCAGGAAGAAGAATTTATCCTTTCACCGTTTTGTGGAGTCCGGGTTTCCCCCACACATCAAAGAAAAGTCCGGGCGGGGGGTCATTGTGATCCAATCAATGTTATGTGTGAAGTAAAATATAACCTTGACCGTAAGTATGTTCAACAGCTTCTTATGGCAACGAAAGAAACACATAAAGAAACCAAATACGTGATGACATTCGGTTGAAGCCTAACAAAAGGAACTCTAAATCCCCTCATGATTTCTTAGAGCTCTTATGGAACAGGAAATCGAAGCCCACCCTTGAGGTGGACTTCGTAAATGGTAATGAATCCGTCCGATGGACACCATGCCCTCTCATAGGGGCCCGGGACCGTCATGCTTGCGGAATCAGGGATCCTGTACTGTTCTCAAATCTCCTCGAGCCTACCGAGCGTTATGGAAGTGGCAATGTCCCTTACTTCAGGCGCCATGGACAACGAAAAGAAGAAGAACATAGAAGGCACAGAGAGCGAAAAACTTCAGTAAAAGAAGAACGAATGCCTCAACACTTGGAGAAGAAAACAAAAACAGACACAGAAATGGAGAGTCGAAAACGAGAAGGCCTTTAAATATTTTTGAAATTCAGAAAAGGCGCACTCATTGCCCTCGACACGCGTCGCTCAGCCATTCATCTCAGAGAAATCGTGGCCTTGCCATCAGAAGCTCAAGGCGCATGTCAGCGCGTCAGTTCAACATTCAATGCCCTGCAGAAGCTCAAATGACGGCGCTGTAAATGTCTCAGACTCAAAGGAAGTTCTGGGACAATTCCCCACGAAGCCCGGCGCCACATTTCCTCCGAGGACACACATGGTCTCGGACTAGCATTGCAAAGACCTAAAACCAAAGGTGGACGGCCATACTCCTACCTCCTCAGGAACATCCTTCTGAGGCCATAACGCGTACATGGATAAATTATTGCAGGGAAAGATTAACCTCTTAGGAAGAGCACCGACTCCATGCCAAATGGTCGAGGACCTCGAACCCTTTGGCATGGGGGGCTATGTTGGATCCCAATATAATGGTCCTTAAAACACGATCCAAAGATGAGGCCCAAAGACGCGTCCCAGGACCATGGGGACAGGATGGCCCAAGAGGCCCAAAAGTCCAATTGGCCTAAAGTGCCCGAGAACGTGGACTAGTATCACAAAAGTCCAAGTGATGACAAAAGTCCGAGAGGCCCCTATTAACCAACAGAAACTGGAGGACGCCTCGAAAGGCTAACATCATCAAGGAAACCCAGGAGAAGAAGCCCGAGAGCCTCAGATGTTCCTTCAAGTTCGGATTGGTCCGAGAGGTCAGAAAAGATCCGAGGACCCTTCATAAGGAACCAAAGATCTTTCAAGTCCTTCAAAAAGCAGTCAACATCCGAGAGCTACCTCTCTCGAAGAGGTCCGCCAACTCACAAAGGGACAGGCCACGCCGCATAAGGACGATGACTATCTCATACATGGCCAAAAGCGTGAGCTAAGCAACTTCGTTGATTTTCAAGGAGCCTGCGGCCACTGCAAGACGCCGCCTCTAGAGAGCACGCCTAGTCACATCAAGATTGGCGCCTAGAGTCTACGCGCGTGACATGCTCAAGCCCTACCACCGACGCCAGCAGCGTGCCTCCCTGCACACGCCGACATGCCTGACATGGCCAGCAGGACAGGTGGACAGCTTCCTCACGTGCCTGGAGTGACCAGCAGGACAGGTGGACATCCTCTCGACCACACGCTAGTTGCCACGTGTCCTCTCCCAAACGACATAATTTTTTTCTATAAATACCTAGCAAAGGGCCTTAGGACCTTTTTTCTCTCTTTTAAACAAGAAAAAAACGAAGGCTATAGAGCTTCCAAAAGAGAGAGAAACTATATAAGAGAAATGAAAATAACTCCCAAACTTGTACTTTGTAAGACTTCAAATTATAGTAAAATATTTTCAAAGGTCGAGTGCCTCATGGTTTTTTCTCATCATTCAAGAGGAGGCTTTCCACGTAAAATCTGATTTTTTCTTCCCTCCCTCTCTAGACTTTCACACCATCGAATATTTGTGTTGTATCGGAACCTCGTGATCCGGCACGCAACAGTTGCGCAGTTGATTTATATTTTGTTTGTCATGCAATCTATTATTTTTTATTTAATTGATGAGTTGATATTATGAATTATAGATAAAAAAAATATAAAAATAGTAAAATTAAGGTTAAAAACAGACACAATTTACCTTTTATCTTGCCAAAAAAATATTTTTTTTACTAAAAAAATAATAACCGTTGAATTAAATTTGACGATTACCATTAAGCGCTGTGTTCCGATGTCGCAGCGACCCTGAGCCCGTCTCGCCGTTAGTGTCACCCTTTACACTGGGCTGTCAACGAGACTATAGTTAGGTGGCGGTACATGGGGCCTGAGAAAGGTCAGGTGTCGTCATCACACAGCGGCTCCGATGCAGTAGGTCCCATCATTCTGAAATGACAAAAACGACCCTGACAGCCTCTTGATGGAGATGATGATGATTCACAGTGATCGGTTTCATTGGCTCCGAAGTCTTGAGGTCATGGCCTTAGATAGACGCAGGAGAATTGGCTTTTTCGTCATTTGATTTGACCACCACACCTCCACGTGTCTTATCCCTGTTTGCCCTTTAATTTTTTTAATCGAGCGTAATATTGTTTGTAAACCGAAAAATACAGCAGTGTAAATAAAATGATGATTAAAAAATAATACTTACGGAATTCATTTTATAATTTGAAAGTATATAAATTTAAAAATTATTTTATAGTTTTTTCTTTATATATATGTGGTGTGACGATAAAATATGATATTTTTAAATTGTATACAAATATATATAATACGTAAATTTTACAAAAAGAAAACCAACAAAATATTGAAATTACCCTAAAAAATAGTATATTTACTTTGTTGAGGTTATAAACAATTTTTTTTAAAGTTTAGTGATTGATTTTTCTATTGTTGGAATTTTAAAAATTTTAGACCTTGGCATAAAAAAAAGATTTCATATAAATTTAGATCCTATTTAGTTAGAAAATTAATTATTTTTATTTTCATGTTTCTTGTTTTAATTATTTAAAATTTTTTAGATTTTTTAAAGATATGTGTTTACTTATTTCTACTAAATAGATAAATATGTTAATAGATTGATGTTATTAATAATTATTTTTAAATTTTAAATTATATGACATATAATAAAATATAATTATTTTTAAATTATTTGATAAATTTCTAAAATATATTTATTTATGATAAGTAAATAAATTAAACTCATTTGGTGTTGAAGATGATCATTTAAATTATCATAATATATAAAATTTAGTTTTTTATTAAATCAATGATGCAAAATATTTTGTTGAGGAGTAAAATAGGTTACAAGATAACTTAAATATGATTATTATCCGATAACTTAAATATTCATATTTTTAATTTTTATATTAAAAAATATATTTTTAGATGTATAAAT
>JAOVVI020008838.1:0-13961 GCA_028571085.2 Nepenthes alata
AGAAGTTCTTGTGATCGGAGAACTTGGGCGGAGCACGAATGTGCTGGTTCATTAAGGAAAGAACCTCCGGTCAACATAGTTGACCAGATGGCGGTCAACATTGCCGGTCAATAATGTTGACTGGTATGAAGGTTAAGTAGACCGGATTTACTGAGAAATTCCAGACGGGCAAAGTTCAGACGGTCAACAATGATGTTGACCGGTCTCGTAGAGAACGCGGATGGCCGACGATTGGCCGTCTGCTAGGCAATCCAGAACAACACCTGCTCAGCAGATTTTCTAGAGATTCATGATCTTAGACGGTTTTGCAGGAGCAGTTTTTGGACATAGCATATTCATATTATTAGAAATAGCCGATTTTATCCTTTTTTTGTTCTCAGTATGGAATATTGCCCCAGATCTTTTCAGTGTGTGATTTTTTATATTAAAAGCAAGTATTGTAACTTGAGGTGTGGTGTGTGAGACAATTTTATTTAAAAAAGTTGCAGAGTGCTAGAGAGAGTAGGAGAAAAATGGTGAAGGGAGGAGAAACTGTAAGCAACCGTGCGTGTGTTGTTATTGCTCTGTTCTTCAATTTCTCTTTATTCTCTACTGTGTAACTAGGGAAATTTGTTCCCAAATTTCTCACATAGTGAAATACGTTCAGTGGATGGATTGTCCCGTGACTTTTTCCTTAATTGAAAAGGGTTTTCCATGTAAAAATACTTGTGTTCATTGTTCTTCTTCATTCATATTCTTTACTATGTTATTCGAGTAGAAAAGTCAGGCGTCCTCTTTCCTAACAGTTAGGTGCAGTCCCTCTCCTACCCTAGCAAGCCTCTGCTGAGCTCAAAAAAAAAAAAAAACTACCAAGAGCTCACGAAATGGCTGGCACAAGGCAGCTAACAGCAGCCAACTAGATCATACTGAGTATCCTTGATAATATATCCGTGCATGCATTTATGTTTGAATTGACGTATGTGTTATATATGGAGCCACCACAAGATTGACTTGTAGAAGAACTGTTTGGACAAGAAAGAACTAGAATTATTATTCAGCTGAGATATAGTAATAACTATATTTTTTGCTAAAAAAAGGAATAAGCAAGTGGAAAAAAACAGCGGCATAACATAGGAAATCCCAATCAAGATAAATGGATTACCTCCAATCAAAACAGAGACTCTAGTTCCTCCACAATGGCCAGAGATGTACTTTGAGGTATCACAAGCTGATGAAGAGAAGGTAAAGGGCCATAATCAGATACAATAATGCATTTCGAGAACATTCAATTAATTTGTATCTCCAAATTCGAGCATTTCTTAACATCATACTGGCATGATAGCAAGCATATCCAATTCCCAGAACATAACAAATATCAACATCTTCATAATCCTAAAAACTGAATACCTTCATTCATATCCCTTTACCAGGAATAATGGTGGAATGGTGCATGAGGCCTTTACAAGCAAAAAGCAAAGAGAAAAAATACATAAACATAACAACTGTTCAGATAAAATTACAACTAGATCAAATGAAGAGATATTATGATATGTTATGTTTTGAGACACTTATGAATCCCTTATCCATTATATATGTTGATTTTTGACTTTGGCATAAGCAGGAAATTTCGCTGCTCGTTTGTGCAAAGATTCGCTTAGCAAAAGCCATTTATAGTAGAGGAGCTGACACATGTGCATAGAATATTTGCATCTGATATGTGTGTATGATGGGCGCATGTGTGTTAGTTGACAAAATGATTGTGCCTTATAAGTGCAAAAAGGATGCATGTGCTCTAGGGAAGTTTCTAGGCAATTTCTCTCTTAGTGATCAAACTCTATTTCCTCTATTCGAATGCAGATATGATTTTTTAAGTGTTTATACAGTTCTGAGGTAATTAATGTGAATCATTTCAAAACACCATTTGAGCACCAAGCTAAAAGAAAAAGGGTGAAAAGGAGGTGATTTTGCCAATTGTTGAGCTTCTAATCTTGTTCTAAATCTTCATCATCTATGGTATGTTGTTTTATTCATTATATAAAACATTTTTACCCATGATTTTGTTTCATTTACTCTCTGATTGTTTATTGCTTGGTTTTTCCAATGTTGCTTTAAAGGGTTAGGTTATTTATAACCGGATTCACATTATAGTGGAGATACTTTTAAATAAAATGTCCCATTATTGTTCCATTATTTGAGAAAGGGTTTATACGTAAAATTTGTGTACTTATTTTATAGTATGATTTTTTTATAAATGTGTGTTACTATCTCAACTCTTCACGAATTTGAACAAAGGGTTCAGAAATTAATTGTAATAGAGATTTATTTTCAACTTTGTTTGACAATGTTTAGGTAAACCAATTTTAACATGATGGATGTGTTAAACATACAATTAACAAGAAATATTTTATTGAAGTATCAGCATGACAGTGTGATCATATGATACCTCACTTCCTTGTCATTTTAGAAAAATTCACATCCGACAAATCATGTTTATCTTCCCACAAGCCAAGACTCTTTTAAGGTGCTAAAAAGTTAATGACTTTATCCAACAAACAACATTGTGAAATTTCTTTTTCTTAAATCAACCACAATAAAAGCTCACTAAAAGCTCATCAGTTACGGTAAGGGAAAGTAAGCATTCAAGGCAGTACTTAATGAAGACTTTAGTTACCAAGAATAATGCCAAAGTGATTAATGGGAAGTTTAGTCAAGTTGGTGGGGAAAGGTTGAGGTGGAGTGGCAAGAAGAGTGACTCTGCGGATGTGAAGGCATAGAAAGGGAGTGATAATACTCCAAACACATCAGTGGAGCAAAGAGGGTAACAGTCAAGCTTGTGGTGTCTAACGCCGAGATCCCCATGGAGAGGAAGTTGCTAAAGGATGAGAGATGAAAGTCGCCAAAGATACAAGGGGTCCCCAACTCCCCAACTTGAGAATTTGTTGGTAAGGGCATTTATCTCGATGCCATTGACATAAAACTGCAATTTGCATACGTCCATGGACTCATAGATTAGGGAGGGAGAGAAAGGAGGTAGGAAAGAGAAACCTGATTACAGGACTGCTAGATATTTCTCAAATAGCAGAAATTTTTGTCCTTTAACACCATTTCTTCACTCCTTCCATATCCCCAACTCCATAAAAAGGGTAAGGAAAAAAGAAATTTGAAAAAGAATCCTTTGAAAAGCTCCAGGATACTTCAGATGCAGAAAATATTGCAGGCCATTTTTGCAAGTCAAACAAGTCGTTTCACCGCATACTTCTCCATCTTTGCACTTCATCGTTCCCTTCTTCATTTGTCCCCACAATCTGGAGTTTATGACACAGTATTACTCGTTTTGGAAAGTAGGGTATTATATCATAAAACTCATATTTATACTATCATTTCTTATTTTCTTTGTACCGAAATTGTCACTCCAGGTTGAATAACTACTTTTTTGGGCCAAGTCTCACTAATTTTTTATTATGATGGGCCCTCCATGACAATTTTAATAACATAGTTGTACAAGTTAGAAGTAAGAATATAATTCTCCATCATATCTAATCTCACCAAGAATCAATTTTATTAAATCTGCTCACACTCCTGACTACTACTCATTGGAAAGGATTGTTTACACTTACATACACACCATTGGCTTCATTGATTACACGTGGAACTTTGAACAGATATGCAGCCTTATAATTCATGCCTTCTAAAATTGGAAGTGCAGAATCATCCTCCACATTTAGCAGTATTTTGCGCAAGACCTACCAATGCATGCTAACAACTCACAGCACATGTTGCCCAAACGTTTGACTATTTTAAACATTACATTACCTCAACACCGTCTCTTTAATTAAAGGATCTTATCTTGCATTCATATAGTCAAATGCTGTGTGCTTAAACAACTCAATTGAATTATGGAGGCTTTTTGACTATTCTTTTTTTTTTTGGGGGGGGGGGGTAAGTATGACTATTCAACACAGCATTCGGCTATCGTCAACGCTTATGAAAAGAAACAAATAAACAAGCTAGAAAATACAGCCCCTGTGTCCATAGTTATCAATTATAGCAACGAATTCCCAATCACACATTTGACATGAATTTTCTTCTCCCACTGGCAATCAAGTGGATGTTGCAAACATCACATGAACGTGTCAGTTTTGAACTCATTTTACCATCGTTGTTCTTCTTAATACATTTTAGGATCACAGCATTCCGATGAAGAAGCACAAAATTAGATCATCTTTAGGTTAAATGATTTGAGTTTGGAATTCTACTATTGCATCAACCCCATATCCGGACTCCAGAAAATTTGAGGGTGGAGAAAGGTTCGTGTGATCTAAAACGCAACTAATTTAAAACAATATTTCCATTATTTCCTTCTATAGATTTCTAACCAAATTGCCGCAGTTTCAAATCATCGATCAAAGGCAATTAGCCACCAAATAAGACTAGTACTAGTCAAAAAGGACAAGAGAAGACTGAGCAGCCTAAAAGAGAAAGCAAAAAGAAAAAGGAAGGCGAGATAAACGACAATGAGAATAACCAACCTTTCCGGCAACCCTCGCCGTCGGCGAATCCATCACCAATAAAACCTTCAGTACATTGACACCGGTAGCCGGAGGAACCATTGGCGAGGGTAATCGTAGTGCAATTAGCATTCTTAGAGCACCGGCATTCTCCCGTCAACCACCATACCAACTGAAGCATTTGAAATTCTAGGGAAACATCAGAATTTCCGTTAATCGACGAATCCACGAAGACCGAAGAGAACAAGAATTTGCATCCAATTCGACTGACATTCTCATAGCTCAAGATCCCAATTCCTCTCTCGGTCGCCGCATAGCAGCTAATGTTCCCACTCCTAGAGTCACAACCCTGTATAGCGAACCGATTCTCTAGCAGACTTGCCGGCACCATGCAACCGTTCAGCTGAGAGGTACAGTTCTGAAGCAGAAGTCCGTTCTGCCACGTCAGCGCGTAATATTTGTCGAACAGTTTCTCGATGTCTTGAACCGGACGGTTACATTTTCCAGGGAAGTCAATCATGATGCTATCGGACGTCAAGTCACGGACAAGGAATCCGCCGAGTGAAATCTGAGCGTCAACGCTGCAATTCAATTGAATTTTGCAGCCGCCGGAGAATCCGAACGGATAGTTTACGCGTTTTGTGGAATTTCGGAAACCGCATGATTGATTGCAGAGCGCCGAATTAGCAGCGCTTGTTGTCGTTAGGATAAAATTCACGAATAGGATAATATTGATCGCGTCTCGAAAGATCATCATTTTGAAACCAGAGAAATTTTTGAGTTGGTGTTGAAGCAGCGATGCGAATCGGACTAAGCATCAACTTTTTGCGGTGAGAAAATTTTGAAACATCCGATCAAATACTATAAGTAGAAAAGTAAAAGAGTTCTTATTACGTATCACGATTTGAAATACGGCGACTGAGAATTGAATTTTGGAGAACAAAAGCGACTGGTCGATGACGTTGAGCGATCCACCTATATCATTGAATGCTAATAGAAGAGTGTACCACTACATAAAATCCTTAAATCTCTCTCCCGCAATGGTAGAGTTTAGCTCTTGGAGCATATAAAAGCTTTTTCACAAGTAGACTTGTTCAAACGGCCTGAACTGCTCTATAGATTGATATCAAAGAAGACGATGCAGAATTGCAGATGATTGGGAGTAGGGATTCGCAACCCCAACGATCTGCTTCCAGTTTCACTGTGCTGCCGACGATCAAAGAGAACGGAGGAAATAGGGGCCATGGTATGCAGAATACAGGAAAAGTAAAATACGACGGCTAGCGAGCGAGCAAGCAACCGAGAGAGAGGCAGAGAGAGAAGTGTACCTGGATCATGGCCTTTATTCACGCGGTTGCAGAGGTCCCATCATGTTCTATCATATTTATAATACCTGAGATTTTTATTTAAATAACTTAAAGTTATTAAAATTATAATGTATTTAAATATATTAAATTTATTTTATATTTTTTAATAGATACGTCATTAATAAATTAATCCAACCCGTAATAGTTTATTTATATTTATCCGATCAATGCCTATTATTGACCGAATAAAAGATTAAGTGAGCTAAAAAAAATATAAGAGTAAGATAGACGACTTACTTTCGAGATGATCAACGTTTTTATTGACCGGTAGCAAACCCAGGTAATCATCCGAAGACCGGGCCTCAAGTTGGCCAAGCCCAATTTAACCCACACGACCGTCTACGACTAGCAACGGTCATCTTCCCTAATTTCGTACTCTCCATATAGGGTAATATCAATGACAACGGTCATTAGTAGATTTAACACAGATCCCAAAAGAAAAGTGTCAGAATCCTTCTCCTATCTACAGTAAGCCCTAACGGTTTAGAACGTAGAAAAAAAGCAATCAAAGCAACTCCCATTACTGCCATAAAAACTCCATGCCAGAAAAGACAGCAGCCCAATAGAGCGCGATAATCAAGCGTTTCTGTATAATGAAGGTATCACAGCACAACGACTATAAAAAGGTCATGGAGTTCTCACTCAAAGGTACACATTTATTCACGCACAATAAGTTCACACGCTTTTAGACTACAAACGCTCTCTTTTTCTCCTTGTCACTACGTTCCCAACGAACGCAGTACTCAAAGCAAGCGTTCCTCACGAGCCGATAGAGCCTCTCTCAACGAGAACACTCACCTATCTCAAACATTTTTAGCATTTTCTTATATTATTTACTTTTACATTCTTAACTCGAAATCTATATGTTGACTTGAGTATTGGAGTATTTACGATAGAACAACCTCCCGACGTCACCTGACCTCATGTTCATAGTTGTGGTATGCAAGATTCAGATTCAATAGATAAAATCAAATTCAGCCGAATAACTTAATCTAAATTTATTTAAAATTTAAATTTATGATGCATTATTTTTATTTATTTAAATTGTTATTATACGATTTTTCACAATTAAAAATCAAAAGAAAAAGGAGTCTTCTAACGCGTTTTAGCATTTCTGGAACGTTGAATATTAAATAACTTTTGTTAGATAGACATAACGAAAAAAATACTCTTTAAATACATTTTAAATAAAAAAAATAAACACCACAAGTCTATTTTTTGGATAAGTAGTCTCTCCATTTATGTAAATATTGCGTAGAAGTATATAAAAGATTTAAATTTTAATTTTAATTTTAAAATATACTATATTTAATTGATAAGTTTTTTTCTCCATTTATGTAAATATTCGGTAGAAATATATAAAATATTTAAATTTAAATTTGATTGATAAAAATAAAATAATATAAAATTATAAAAAAGAGCTTCAATTATATCTTATTTAATTTCTATTTCACTATTTTTTTTCATGATACATGAAGAATTATTGAACTTATAAAAATATCTATCGTGGAATAAATTAATAAAATATTATATTTTTATATCATGAATGATATATTCCATAAATTTTCATAACTAATTTCTATAAATAATATATGATTTTATTTTTCTATTGTTTTTTTTCGTAAATTTTAAACCAATAAAAACGGTTGGGGATGCGGAAAACGGGGCATGGGAGCTAATAACAGTTCCGAATTCTCTTCTTTTTTTTCTACTTTTTCTTAAATTAGTAGGAAGAAATATAAATAAATATATATATCTATAAATCTATAAATCTCAGTTGACTGTCTGGGAAGTATATTTTTACTTATAAAAAACTTTCAATTATTCTCAAATTAATTATTTATAATTACTTATAAATATATATAATAAATTTTCAAATAAAGTAAATTAAATTTAATAATTATCTCAGTAAATATCAATTTATCATAGCATATATTAGTAATATATTGGTCTTTTAATGTTTTCTTATATTGGTCTTTTAATATAAATAAATGGATAAAATATTATATTATCTGTAAATGTCATAAGGATATTTAAAAATGTCTTCTTAATGTCATCATTTAAGAAAGAAGACGAGCAAAATGATGGCCATGCTATGTACAAAAACATAGATTATGAATAAAATACCATCAAGTGTGATGGGTACTGATACCCAATACCTAATGTTAAGATCCGTTTTTTTGAAGTTGGGACTTGATACCATTGAAACCCAGTAGGCCAAAGAGGTCCAGGCGTCAGAGCCAACCTGTGTAGCACAATGGACTCGAAATCCACTTGGGCTCATGGACTTAAGATGAACCCTGAACGCCATCCCGTCTGCAAAATTGGCGTGCCAGATATTGGATGATTGATCCTGTCAAGTTGTAAGAGGAATGATGGCTAGCAAAACACACGCGCCCTGTAAAAGTGATATCACACCGAACCCGCGTGCACGCAACATTTCTGACATGGCAAAATAGATTTGCAAAGTTGGTGGCAAGATTTTCTATACACGCCAATCCCACGTGGACTCCTCTCAGGGGAAAGCTCGCTACTATAAACAATTAACTATTTACCAAATAAATGATCTAATATTTATACTCGCTTAGCCGTTATAGAGAGAGAAGAAAAAGAAAAACTTGAGCATATTATGTAATCTCTTTATAGCCAAGCACGTTATAGTGAAACAAGTTATTGGACCAAAATCTTGTGATTTTTTCTTTTCATTTAAGAGAAAGCTTTCCACGTAAATTGTAACGCCATGAATATTTAGAATATTATAAAATTAATTTTGATAATTATTCAATACTTTTAATTATCATTAGGCTTGAAATTTATATAATTTGACTAATACTTGGGGCCAATAAGTTAGAATATTTGGATCAAGTAATTTAGGAATAAATGTTTGAGCCACAAAATTAAATTTACATTAATTAATAAATATAAATATAATAATAATAATAATAATAATAATAATAATAATAATAATAATGGTAATTGGGCGAAGGGAAGGGAAAGGAAAGGAGGAGAGAGAGAAAAGGAAGGGAAGAGAGGAAGAAGGAAAGACGGATGTGATGGGGCACCGGCCATAGAGGTTGGAATTGGCCTTATATGGAAACCTTGGGCGAAGCCCTAACCGGCCTTCTTATTATTTAAGGCGGCATAAGGATTAGGGAAGGGGAGGACTGAAAAAGTACACTTTTGTGCTAACGTGATATAAACAAGTTTCGACCTCGATAAATAAAGCGGAAGCGGTAAATAATAAATATTCAATACACGTAAAGAATATTTAGATTTAGATGTCAATGATACTAATCAATAATGCAGAAGTATAAAAGAGCGAAGCAGTAATATAAATATACAATTTTTTGGTGATGAAGGGAAAAACTCGATACCCACGGTAATCAAGAAAAAACCCTCCGAGTTTCAACGGTCAGTGAAGCAATGTACTATGAAAATCAACTTACAACCCGGGTGATAACGACGCGCTAACCTAGTCGACTTACTCCCGATTTGTGATCCCTACCAAGGAACTCCTTGGATTTGCCCACGGCAACGGAACCGGATACCTTCCGGTCTTCACGTCAATCTTCCCTCTCTAACCACTTGAATTATCGAACACGATCGGGTCTCCTTCTTCACGAACCAACGTTTCCAACGAAGGTAGAATGCAGTGTTTCAAAGGTTAATGTAAGAGGATGAGAAACCTTATTTGAATATGAAGATCAGTCTTGTAACTTTAGGTTTCTCTAGAGAAGCAATATCAATGGAGTATAAGTAGCTTTCTTCTCAAATGGGGCACGACTAATAAACTCTCCAGAGTCCGTTCTTCCTTCTTAGGGTTTCCAAAACATAAGCCGGGTATTTATAGAGGACTCAAGGTTCGTGTTTAAAAACATACCCGTTGCCACGTCGCTCAAGTGCGCGGTGGGCGCACCGAGGGTTTCCAGAGAAACCCTGCGGGCGCTCGAGCTCGGGGTGGCACCGGACAAGCGGGGTCTATTCTGAAAAATGGGCTCGAGCGTGGGGAATGCGCACAGCGAGCGGGGTCCATTCTGTAAAATGGGTTTGAGCGCGGGGAAGGCGCACAGCTAGCGGGGTCCATTCTGTAAAATAGGTTCGAGCGGATAGCGAGCGCACGGAGGGCGCGGAGGCTTTGGACGAGCTCGAGCGACTGGAGGGCGGAACGGATCGAATACACTAATACATAAAGTCACGGAATTTACCAATAAGAAATATGACTCTAACAAGGACGAACCAAATATTTGCTTGTAGTTGCCGCCGCCGTCATTGGAAAGTGAAGAGGAAATTGAGGCAAGTAAAACTTCCTTATTGAAAAATAAATTCTTCATGCTTATTACTATTGAACCTCTGATTTCATGTTCGGATTTGGGAAAAAA
The DNA here is from genome assembly GCA_028571085.2 of Nepenthes alata. Classification (NCBI taxonomy): domain Eukaryota; kingdom Viridiplantae; phylum Streptophyta; class Magnoliopsida; order Caryophyllales; family Nepenthaceae; genus Nepenthes; species Nepenthes alata. The sequence goes on from JAOVVI020008838.1 coordinate 10,234, forward strand.
TAGGTGAAAAATTGGGGGTTGTAAACGTGGGTAACAGAACGTAGAGCCACGGCTCTGTGAGAGATTGGCTGACCTCTTGGGTTTGATGATGAATGGGAAAGTTAGAAATTTGTCTAATAGAGATTTCAAGTATCAATTTTATATCTTGTACTCCCTGATTTTTGGGATTTATTTCGACCATGGAAACAGAGCGCAGTGCTCTATTTTCGGTTCCCATTCGGGTTTCGTGATCCAACAGTGGCCGGAAGAAGTAGACCTTGTTATTTTGCAAGCAAATCTCCCTTTTATTGAAAGTAAATCATTCCATGTACTCATTATATGGAAATGGGTGGCCACTCAGATAAATCGAAAATTGGGGGGAAAACAGGGCATTGGCTCAAGCCGATGGAGACAAAATTGTTTCAAGGGCTTAGGATGAATTGGAACATAATAACTGATGGAGTTATGCTATAAAATCTATGGATTTACTCGTGAATGATGAAAAATTGAGACTTTCTCACCGCCGTGATAATCGACACGTGGTCAAGAGAACAAAGTGTCAGGCTTTGTTGTGTGGGTTTGGCGATGGAGATAGTGAGAAGGGGGCGGGCAACTCGGGTGCATGTGCTTGGTGGCAGCGTGCGTGCTACTGGGCTGTATGGGTGTGGTCGACGGCGTGTATACGTTGTGTGCGTGTTGTAGCGTGTATGCAATGCGCGGTGGGTGTGTGCGTGTGGCAATGTGTATATGGTGCGCAGTGAGTGGCTGTGTTGAGTGTATATTATACATAAATAAATAAATATGTATATATATACGTACATGGGTATATATAGATATATATATATATATATATAATTAGGAAGTATATATGCAATGGTATATTTCTATGCATATTAGTATATACAGATGATAGAATAAGTTTATATGAAATTATGTGTGTGCGTTGGTACGCTTGAAATACTAATAGTCGGGTACGTGATTTTTCTTGTATCTCATCGATGAAATCCTGTGGATTATTCTTGACGTTAATTTCGTTGGGGTGCGTATATTTTTTTGGCACTCTATGGATAAATAAATGAGAATGTATGAAAATTCTACGGTAACCAGGCGTATGGGAGTCTGAGGGACCGTAGAGTAGTCTATACTTTTTCAATACCGATTTCATTCCGGAGGTAAAGGTCATTGATATTGGGGATGTATACTTATATCCTAGTGATAATTATAGATGATGATATTTGAAATATCATTTGGCGGGAGGTATCACGGGTGATATCGACATGTTACGGGTACAACCTCTGCGAGGACTGTAGGGTTAGTGGGATATCATGGATAACCTCGTTTCACTTATCGAGCCATTGGGGGTATAAATACACGGCTTTTGATTAACTATGGTATGATAAGGTTCAGAAAGATTCTTATTATCTCGTACAATCGTGGCCTTAAATTGGACGAATAATTAAATTCTTATTATCTTCAACAATTAGTCAAAATCGTTGATATTGAGAAGGGATACTTATAACCATGTGACCATCGTAGGAGATGATATTTGAGATATCATTTGGTAAGAGGTATCACGGATGATATGACATACTACGGGTACAGTCTCTAACAGGACTGAAGGGGTAGTTGATACCATGGATAATCTCGTTACAGTTACACAATTGTTAGTGGCATAAATACACGACATTTGGTTTACTATAGTAAAATAAGGTCCATAAAAATTTTTGATCATTCATACAGTTGTGACCTCGTATTGAGCTGATGAGCCAATTCAATGGAATCCATGTTGCTTCTTGATATTTAGTTGTTCATATGCCTTCGGGGTTGTAGATCCGACTTGTTGAATCTCGGATAGTAGTTGATATTGTTGAATCTCGGATAGTAGTTGATATATTATCTATTATTATTAATTTTATTCATTATTTTATCATCTGAGATAATTTATTATACTCCTATATTGTTATTTATTTTTACTTGTTGGGTATTCGGCTCACTCTTGTGTTTTATTGGCTCTAGGGTAGACAGGTTGACATTAGGATATAAGAGATCGCGTGTGTAGACTCCAAGTCGAGGTGATCTCAGAAAATGAGGCTTCCAAGATAGAAACTTAAAATTTTCGTGATTCAATTACTGTTCGATTTTTATTAGATTTTCTTTATGATAATTGATATTTTTGAATATCGATATCATTTCTTGAAATTATCTATTACGATTTTGGATATTTATTTTATGATAAACTTATGATGATTATTGATAGTGTCTTAAATGATATTATTGAATTTATTTAAATTGTCTGATAACGTGTAATTGATGATTTTGAATGATTTGAGATTTTTACCGCGACGGTCCTAATCGGGTTCGGGAATTCAAACTCGGGTCATTACATAAACTCTATGTGCCTTAATTGTTGTATTTTCTTTCTTGCTTCATTCATCGTTTGTGTTGCATGGGTCTTGCACGAGTACCTAGAAAGAGTCTGCGAACTCAGCTAGATCCTTATCCGTACGAGTACGCAAGATCCTAGGACGCAACAAAATGAATCCTATTGAGATTTTAGATGCTATTTAGTGATGTTTACTTTCAAATATGTTAAAAGATATGATTTAAATTTTTGGTAAAATACTTTGAAATATATTTTTTAAAAAATAAAATTCTAGAAAAAGAACTTATATAATGGGTTTAATCTTATGAGCTCTTGGATCAAGCATTTGAATTAGAAAGATCCGAATAATTTGCACCCAAAATGCAAACATGAGTTCTTAGGGTCAAGATAACTCTTCAAAACACTCTTCCACAATCAAGTTATGAAAGGTTAAGGAATGGCTACTTTTTTATTAATTAATACAAGATTTAAATGAGGAGAAAAGTACATGGCCCTAGGGAGGACAAGTTCCTTGCCTAGAAGGGTCACCGAATAACAACACTGAAAAATGGTTCTCGAATATATTCTTAAAGGGAACATAATATCATTTCAATTGAAATATTTCAAAGTCGACTTTGTTCCTGGCTCGTTTTTTAGCTTTGCCATGGGACCCCAAAATTTTATAGTCACTAGGGCTATCTTTCAAATGATTAAGACAGTATATTATGGTGAGATTTAACGGTCGTGGCCTTCATGCTAATGGTCGTGGCTTAAAGGGTAGACTGTAAATTATTAGTCATTTCATTTCTAATTACGATTAATTTAATGGCACAGGCAAAGTATATTAATTTTTTAGGATACCATGTTCACGGATAACAACTTCTTATTTGATTATTTTTAGTATTTTTAATAATTTGACAATTTAAACCCCCAAATACTTGATATTATAGCTTTTTTTTGACAACTAGGGGCTTTTTGCACCTTGAATTTTTGATAACTGAGGTAGATTTCTATATTTAGATTTTTTTAATTGGGTCTGAATCTTATTATCTTATTGCTAGACCTAATCTATAATGATAACAGATTTAAAAAATTAGACCATTATATATCTGATTTAAATATAATTAATAATTATGTATGTTCATAAATTTGTTACCGATAAATATTAATCATTTCATACATTACTATTAGCATGTAAAAACATGCTATTTTGGCAACAACTAAAACCGTAAATGAATTAATTTGAATGGTAACCGGTCAAACGATTAGTCACTTAATTGGTTTAGTTATACTAGTTAATTGGTATAATATTTTTACTAATAGTATAAAAAATATAATATATATAATCTATAATTTTAAAATACCCACATTATATATGAATGTATAA
>JAOVVI020008839.1:0-13961 GCA_028571085.2 Nepenthes alata
TTGTCTTTACCCATGAGCTATTACTTTTTCATGTTGTATTAATACACAGCCTAGCCCTATTCTCGAGGCATCATAATAAACTATATAACCACCAGATCCTTCAGGAATTGTCAAAATTGGAGTTGAAGTCAATCGATTCTTTAACTCTTAAAAAGTATTGCTTTCATTCCTTTGTCCAGACAAACTTAGTTTCTTTCTTTGTCAGTCATGTCAAGGACATGGCAATTCTTGAAAAATTTTCTACAAATCTCCGATAGTAACCTGTCAACCCAAGGAAACTTTGTACTTCAGTTACCGTTGTTAGCTGACTCAAATTAACAACGGCTTCAATCTTTGGGGGGTCAACTGAAATGCCTTCCTTTGATATAATATGTTCCAAGAAGGCTACATTCTTTAGCCAAAACTCACACTTTTTAAAATTAGCATATGTTTCTTTTTCCGCAGTGTCTGAAGCACAATTCTCAGGTGTGCTTCGTGATCCCTGCAATACTTTGAATAGATCAATATATCATCAATAAATACAACTATAAATTTATCCAAGTATGGCTAAAATACCCGATTCATTAGATTTATAAAGGCCGCCGGGGCATTAGTCAATCTAAAGGGCATAACCAGAAATTCATAGTATCCATACTAGGTGCAGAACACAATCTTTGTCACATCCTCCTTTTTAACTCTTAGTTGGTGATAACTCCAGCAAAGATCAATTTTAGAGAATACCTGTGCCCCTTGTAATTGATCTATTAAGTCAGCAATCCTTAGCAATGGGTATTTATTTTTTATGGTGATCTTAATCAATTCCCGATAGTCAATACATAATCGTAATAACCCATCTTTCTTTTTCACGAATAAGACCGGAGCACCCCAAGGAGACATACTTGGTCAGATGAATCCTTTCTTCAAAAGTTCCTCCAACTGTTGTTTTAATTCTTTTAGTTTCACAGGAGCCATTCGATACAGTGTTTTTGAAATTGGGCTTGATCTAAGAATAACTTCTATCTCGAATTCAATCTCTCGATGTGGGGGCAAACCAGGTAATTCTTCAGGAAAAATATTGTCAAAATCATGAACCACTGGGATATCCTTTCTTGGCATATCGTGAGACCCAATTTTGTTGGCGTAAGCCAAATAGGCTTGACATTCATTCTTCATTAAATGATAAGTGTGTAAGGCTGAAATAAAACCAGTCAACTCTTTTCGTATCACCCCTTAGAAGTAGAATGGTTCACACCCTGGATGGCAAAATATACCCGTTTGTGAAAACAATCAATATTAGTATGATAACTTGCCAACCAATTCATTCCTAAAATCACGTCGAAGTCATATATTTCCAACAATATCAAGTCCAAACTAGCCTTGACTTCCTAATCCAGATTTCACACTTTGGATACATAATATGAGTCATAATAGAGGATCCCGCAGGTATTGATAGATTTAAGACATGCTCTAAAATATGCAGAGATGATAACAAATGACAAACAAATTTTAGAGATACAAAAGAATGAGTGGTCCCTGAATCCATAAGTATATGACCAGGAGTACCAAAGATAGAAAGAGTACCTTCTACCACATTTGGGGCTATTTCCATATCCTGAATTTGAACGGCAAAAACTTTGCCTGAAATACTTGGCTTCTCTGCCATTGGTCTTTTTGGCTTCGGGTAATCTTTAATGAAGTGATCCCTTTGGCCATAATTAAAACAGCCTCCCGTAGACTTGTGACAGGGCTTTCCACCATGCCGATTTCCACATATCGAGCATATCTGTGTGGTTTTGGTTGTTGCTACTGGATTTGGTCTTGCCTGTGGATTCACTTTCTCCTTACCTTGTCCCTTGTCCTTGTCCTTTTTATGGGCGTTCTAGATGTCGACTCTAAACCCAATGCTGGGTTTCCTCGACTTCCCATTTTCCTCTTAAGAAATTACTCTTTTTCAATTTTTTTTTCAAAAATTAGCGCCTAATCCAAAATATCCCCAGACGTGTGCAACTTCAAAGTCACCAGCTGCTTTCCAATGTTATCCCACAACCCTGATTGGAATTTCTTTGCCTTCCTTAACCCATCTTCAGCTATATGCGGGGTATAATGAGATAATTCTGTGAACTTAGCGATATATTGAACCACCGATATACTCCCTTTCCACAACTGAGCAAATTCTTCCTCCTTTTGTTCCGACAAACTTTTGAAAAAATATTTATCTAGGAAGGCTTCTTTAAATACCACCCACGTGATCTCATTTTCAGCCATCCCCATGGCCCTTTTTTGCATGGCCCACTAATGATCTACCTCTCTTTCCAACTTATAAGTTGAAAATGTCACCTTATCCTCCTCTGAATAGTGGATCATTGAAAAGATTTTCTCAATTCTCCGGATCCAAGCCTCAACTTTTGTGGGATCTGGGTTTTCAATGAATTCTAGTGCCCGTTCATTAGTAAATCTCTCATAACCTGTGATTTTGGGTTTGTTAAAGGTGCGACTATAGCTGGTTTGGGATGACGCTACTCCTGCATTATTCGTTCTAGAATAGTTGCCATACGTCCCATGACGACTAGATATTCCTTCTCTCAATTTGGTCGGGAGTTGTTTCTAGACCCTATGCCTTGACTTACCATTCTCAGCTCCCTATTGTCAAGATATATGTTAGTTTATTATATAATGTCAAGTCTTAATTCCATAATTGCTAGTATCCAAATCCCGTGTTCATCCTACATCTAAGGCCTTTTCCTATTCTAAGGTCTCATTCTAACCTAATGTGTCTTCCTACCCAAGGCATCTTTCTGAATTCATTCTCTGATACTACCTAAGGCATCCCACGTACTAATTCATTATTATCTTTATTCTTGACTATACTCATCTTTTACCAGTCAATACCATAAAGGTACGTAAACTTATCATACACAGGATCCAAATAAAGAAAAATACCCGATAAAGTCATACAAAATTTTATGGAAGCAAGACTCACTAGTGTTGATAAAAAAAACTTGTCATATATTCAATCTCAAAATTTACCCAGTTTACATCAGGTATATTTTTTTTTCTACATACATTCTAAGTTAATGATAAACTAGTACATATAATAAAATGGCATTCCCAAATATCTACTATATTCTTTCTTCTCACTCCTACTTATCTGGTATGAACTCGTTTGAGCCATTTGAAGGGTTAGTAAAATAGCAAGTGAGTAAGCCAAATACTCAGTAATGTACAACAATTATAATAAAATCATATAATTTTCTTAGTTAAAATATAATAATATACATAGGAATTATTACAAAGGAAATAATTTCTTTGTAGACAATTTCTCTGTTCTTACTTTTCTGTAGGGATTAGGGCCAGTAGGCCTTACCATCTAAAGGTGAGGTCGATCAAAATTTGGATTGTTTTCTGTCATCACAATCTAAGATCTGAGCTTGTATTACACCCCAAGGTAGGTGAATTGTGTTCTCTCCATACAATCTAAGTCTGAAACTCATATTTGTACCCCGCGATGGGTGGTACATACCTTTATACCCGGTAGACGGGGTCGGAATCACCTCAATGATATTGAACTAAACTGAATTATCAGATATTGTTCTTCCACTATAATATATTAAAGCATGCTAGAATATACTATCTATTGATCTATCATTGGTCCAGTTGTCTACTTCACTTCAATATTTTTTAATGAACTCTACAGTATTTTTCTAATATTGATACTGATACTGAATTTCTTTATAATACTAAATTTTCTTTATTTTGGAAGAAAATAATTTTTCTTACAAAGTTCTTAACATGATATAGAGCTTCCATTCGGTATTCATTTTTACAGTACAATATTCAACTCTGACAATATTATTCATACTTGCAGTAAAATTATTTGATTATGAAAATAGATTTTGTATATCGAAAAGAAGAGTTTGAACTTGACGAATTAATTAATTACTGTTCTATTTAGTCACCGGTTTGATAATTTGTTCTGAATTTTAGAGTTAATATCAAACGATCCAACATCATTTTTCCCTTCTTTTAAATTTGATTTTCTCATGGTATTACAACAGTAAAGTAAAATAGAAAATCAAAGTATTAAAACAACAATACTTAATGGAATAATCAAGAAACACAACAATGAAAAAATGCATAGGTACACTTGCCCTTTGGTCACACAGGTAGTTCTTCTCTTATTTTTCTTTTATTTGTTCTTCCCTTTCTTTACATTTTCTCCCTTCCCTTATTTCGCCTTATATAGAGTTTCTCGTTGGCTATGTTACCGTCAACACGCTAACTTAGGTGTCCTTAATAGTGATTAGTCATTAGTCTCTTAAGTTGAAATGGTGCCAATATGTTGTCCCAGGTGTCCCTAATAGTACTTGGTTACTAGTCTAATTTGATTGAGTCATTAAGTTAAAGTTTAGAGTTCCATGTGGTGTGTCAATTGATTAATATACGCAGGTTATGGTATATTTTACATCTGATTTTTCAGAATGATAAATGCCGGAATGGACTACTTGTCCAGTTTGAACGCTAGAACAAACTATTTGACCGGTTTGGATTTTTAGCAACCACCGGAATGGACTACTTGACCGGTTTAAATTTTCTGAATGATAAATACCGAAATGGACTATTTGATCGGTTTGGAATGTCGGAATGGGCTACCTGATTGGTTTGGAATTCCGAAATGACAATTCCCAGAATGAAAATTCCCGAAATGAATTACTTAATCGGTTTAGAATGATAATTTTGGAATGAACGTTTTGGCCGGTATGGACTTCTGAAATGCTTTACTTATCGGCATGGGTTTTTGGAATGCTTTACTTACCGGTATGGATTTTCGTAATGCTTTACTTGCCGGTATGCTTTATTTGACCAGTATGAATTTTTGGAATACTTTACTTGACTGGTATGCTTTATTTGACCAGTATTCATTTTCGGAATGTTTCACTTGATTGGTATGAAATTTCCGAATGCTTTACTTAATGGTTTGGAATGATAATTCTGGAATGAACGTTTTGGTCGGTATGAATTTTTGAAATGCTTTACATACCGGTATGGGTTTTCGGAATGCTTTACTTACCGGTATGTATTTCTGAAATGCTTTACTTACTAGTATGCTTTATTTGACCGGTATAAATTTTCGGAATATTTTACTTGACCGGTATGTTTTATTTGACCGGTATAGATTTTCGGAATGCTTTACTTGATTGGTATGGAATTCCAGAATACTTGACTAATAGTTTTGAATGATAATTCTGGAATGAACATTTTGGCCGGTATGGATTTTCAGAATGTTTTACTTAACGGTATGAATTTTTGGAATGCTTTATTTAATTAGTATGAAATTCCAGAATACTTTACTTACCGATATGCTTTACTTGACCGATATGGATTTTTGAAATGCTCTACTCAACTAGTATGGATTTCTTGAATGCTTTACTCACTGGTATGTTTTACTTGACCAGTATGGATTTTCAGAATACTTACCGGTGTGGATTTTTGAAATGGTTAAAATGTCGGAATAGACTACTTATAAGTAAATTTTCTAAATTGTGTCTTTTGGACTACCGAAATGGATCTTTTGGCAAGTTTGGATTTTTGGTCTCTAGGTTCTAATATGTTTTTAGCGAACTCATGCAATCCAAAATTTAGCCCTTACACCGAGGGCCATCCTTGAGTTACCATTACAATATCCTAGGCATATCAGAGAATATTACCCGCTGAAAAATATCCTTGGTCCAATTTCTTACATTCTTTACAGCATTTTAGATGGAAAGTCTACACAAAATTCTTTTCATCCGATGGCCATATATCAAATAACAAATAACAAATAACAAATTACAAAGTTTTCACTGGCTGTTTACAGATACAAATTTCCTTAGTCATATAGCTTACGTTTTAAGTTCTAACAAATAAAGTTTTCAAACTGATATTTACAAACAATCTAAATAAACATACAAGATAACTTTTTTCATGTACTATAGCTTGAAAGTTTACCAAATCTTACTTCAATTTCGAGCTTAAACATAATCGAATATAAATCATGGGAGAAACAATGAAATCCGACATATAAAATATAGTACATGCACCTAAACATGAAGTTTTTTCATAAAAACATGAGAAAATCAATTATCATGATATTTAATTTATAAAAACGTAGTAGAGAAGGGTATTAGAATAATAATACCCAAAAGAAATAGATAAGAATTCATATCAACCAAAGACAAAGTATAGAGTACACTTGCCTTAACCTGAACTATAAATTTTCTTACTCGGATCAGCCTACAAAATATTCCTCTCCTTCTCCTTCATGGCCTTTTGCAGACCTCCTTCTCCCCCATTCCCCAAATTTAACATCAACGGGGCAGGTGGGGGCAGGTAGGGGCAGGTTACCCACGCCGGTACTTCTCTCTCTTACTCAAATCTCCTACCGTGAAAAGTCAGCGGAGCAGGTGAGAGTAGGTCACCCACTCCAACTTCAGCTACTCCAGCCTCTAATCCCAAGCCGGCCAACAAGCCAATTTAGACAACAAGCCAAACCGGTTAACAGGCCAATCTGGTCAACTAGCCAATCCTGTCAATAAGCCAAACTGGTCAACTAGCCAATCTGGTTAACAAGCCAAACCGGTAAACTAGCCAATCCGGCCAGGTTGCTACCTTGGCCGATTTTCCATTAAGGCCAGCTTGTTATTTCCTAGGAATCCGATCCTCACAGCAGCCCCTCCTCAAATAGATAAGAAAGTTAAAAAATATAATAACATATTTTCGGAGGGGACATTGGTGGACGAACTGCAGACTTGCGGAGATCACCATTCACGATGGAGATCCGCAAATATCCACTCCTTCACAAATTCAAGATGCCTGCCATAGATCCTTATGATGAGAATACTGATCCAATGAACCATCTTGACCATTTCCACACTCTTTTGAGCTTTCAAGCTTGGATGAGGTTGCAATGTGTTTGCACTTTTTCTTAACTCTCAAAAGGGACATCGGAATTTGGTTCTATCGACTTCAGCGCAACTCAATTCGGACGTTTCAGGATCTAGCCAATAGTTTTTTTGTCATAGTTCACCTCTAGTCGAAAAAAAGAGAAGTAACCATGGCACCTTACCGTGTCAAGCAAGGGTCAAATGAAGGTTTGAAAAACTTTCTGACTCGGTTCACGACCGAGGCACGAAAGATACCTAAGCTCACTAATGAGATAAATTTTAATGCCTTTATATTGACCCTAGAGTCTAGGGACATCTTCAAGCATTTGGCCCATGAGGACCCGAAGACCTTTCAGGAGGTCAAGGTCATTACTAGAGCTTTCATAGTAGCCAAAGAGGCCAATGAAGAGAAATAACTAGAGCATGTGGACCATTTTCTTTAGGGGATGGTGGATAGAAAGAGGAAGAATGGGGACTATGTGGGCCCCTGTGAGCCCAGGAAGTAGCCGAAGGTCGAACCAACAGTACGAAGGGAGTATATCCCCCTGAACTTGACTCCTTTAAACAACTCTCGTACCAACATCCTGATATAGATTCGAGATTAAAAATTCTTCAAATAGCCGAAAGCACTAAACAACCCGGATGGAGGGGACTAATCAAAGTATTATTATTACCATCGTTACAGAGGTCACGGTACTGAAGATTGTCAAACATTGTAAAAGGAGATTGAAAACCTAATTCAAAAAGTTCACCTTATCCAATTTCTACAAAGATCCAGACAAGCCTCCGGAGGAGCAAACGGGGATGAAGCCGAGTAGCCAAGGAACCGAGTGGTAGCCAAGGTCGTCACCATGGTGACAATGTAACCAATGCAGAATGTCACCCCAAATCGACCAAATGTGGCCATCAGACATAAGAAACTGAGGATAGTAGTTAGGAATGATATCATTAATTTTAGTAACAAAGATATGGCTTATATATCCTCTCCTCAATCTAATCCATTGATTGAATCTGCTCTCGTTTCTAATGGTAATGTGAACTATTAGTTAAAATGAGTATTTATTGATAATAGAAATTCTAAAAATTTATTTTATCTTAATGCATACTTTAACTTGGGTTTAAAGAGAAATCAAATAAAACCCACCGAGGAACCCCTATATGGATTGAACAATGAGCCAGTACCCATTGAGGGGTTCATCTAATTAGAAGTCATATTTGGGACTTACCCGAGGAGTGCATCCAAGATATTTTTCTTCTTGGTAGTGGACCTTCCATTGATCTACAACGCTATCCTTGAACGTCCCTATTTGACCGCTTTTAGGGTAGTAACATCGATCCTACACTTAAAAATAAAGTTCTCTACTCCATACAGTATAGAAGAGGTCCTTGACAATCAAATGATCAAGCGGACATATAACTTGTCTCAAGTCACTCAAACACCCCTCGGTCAGTCAATCGAGGACCTCGACTTATATGATGAGACCACCTTGTTACAAGCCTAGTTTGGAGAATTTACAGGTCATATCCCCTTGGATCCCAATGATCCAGAAAAGTCTGTTCAAATAGGAAATTCTTTGCTAGAACCCCTTCAAAGCTAGCTTATCAGTTTTCTTCAATGAAATTTTGACGTTTTTTCCTGGACGCTCGCTAACATGCTAGGAATACCAATTGAAATAATAGTTCATAAGTTGGGATTAGACCCTGATCATAAACCTGTCCAGTAGAAACAAAGGAATCATTCAGTTGAGAAATTGGTTCCTATCCGTGAAAAAATAAAAAAGCTACTCGGTGCTGGATTTATTAGGGAGGTCCAATACTCAAATTAGTTATCTAATGTGGTCCTCATTAATAAAAGTAATGGAAAGTAAAATATATACGTCAAGCATGTCCTTAGGATAACTTTCCACTACCAATGATCGACCTGGTCGTGGACCCAATTCACCTGCAAGCGGTTTACAAAATATTGTGCTAACTTGAGGATAAGGCTGGTTCACACCTCTATTGTCTACCTGCAAGGCAATGGATAAGTAGAGGTTATCAACTGCACACTACTATATGGTTTAAAAATAAAACTTGAAAGTATTGGGGGCTCATAGGTGGACAAAATGCCATCTGTATTATACTCCTACAGGACAACGCCCAAAAAGCCAACCCATGAGATGCCCTTTATTGTGTGCTATGGGATTGAGGCTGTCCTTCTAATAGAGGTCAGACTGCCCAGTTTTCGAATTTAATGTTTTGATCCAATCAATAATTAGAAACTTTGAGAAAATCTTGATCTACATGAAGAGACTTAGAACATGGCATGTTTACGGATGGTGGCCTACTAGCAATAGATTGCTTGATATTATAACAAAAAGGTGAAAGCACATCAATTTAAAGTGGGAGACTTATTCTTACGAAATATTGAAGTGATCAAATAGAATACCAATTGGAACAAGCTCTTACCTAATTGGGAATGGCCTTCCCTTGTATCAGCCATTCTTCAAAATGAAGTGTACAAGTTAGCATTCAGAATAGCAAACTTGTCCCTAGGATATGGAACACTTTTCACCTCAAGAAATATTATCAGTAAATGTATGTTTGACCTAGGTAAAGTTAGCATACATCATCCAAAATGCTTGTAAAATGTGTTATATTTTATCAATAAAATAATTATTGTTTGTTCATGCAAATATTTGTTTGTTATTTCATAAAATTGTATGACATACGTTACCCCTAAGTCAGGTGAGGTCTCTTCACCTACCCCTCGAACCATCACTTGGTGGTCAATGAAACTCGGTTATGTTATTGAGCGGCCCTAATGAGATCGGATTGTAAACTTTGGTCATAATACCATGCAGCCCTCGTGAGGTCGAAAGCTAAAAACTTAGAAGCTTCTTTAAAGCACGAATGCGAAAACTTCCAACTAAATGAGACAGTATTGTCAACCAATTATAATCCAAAAACTTAAATTAGACACATTAAAGCTGTGATGCCCTCTGGCATGGCTGAGGGTCAGTAGCCACAAGTGGACAACAACTTAAGTTACCTTAAGAGCCCAACAATTAAGTCTATAATACCCAACCAGTATATATATATAGATGCATAAATAATAAAGAGAAAGAGAAGATGAACACAATTTTCACAATATAATTTTCTTTCTTTATAAAAAAAGTACAAGTACAAGATATAACATTTTATTCCAAGGGAGGATCGTTTTGAGGCTGTGAGGTCTCCGACAGAGACTCTTAAGACTCCACATCATCCCTGAGATGGTATAACACATCTAATCTATTACGAGCACCAGTGTTCCTTAGATGAAATATGAAAATGGGAATGCTTGGAGCCACCATCTTAATAATATGTCGGTAAAGTCCGATATCATCCCAATATTTGTGTTCCATCACCTGCCTGATATCATTTGGACTGATAGAGGTCTGAAGCTCATTCTCCAGTCTGAAGTTCTAGTCATGAAGAAAAGCATACTTCTACTATAAAATAAATAATAAAGAAACTCAGAAGAGGCTCGACCAATACCTCAAGGAAGGACGAGCTCCCAATGGGAGCCTCGTTGGTGGGAACCTTTAGAACTTCTTAGACTTCTAGCTCTGAGGGCTCTATAGCGGCCACCTCAACCACTTCACTAACTCCTTTGGTAAAAATTTCCTTCAGAACCTCAAATGTTGGGGGCTTAGAACCAAACACTGTAATTGCTCCTCGGATACTACTTCCCCCTCGGCCTCAGACACAGAGGCCTCAAACATTGGGGCATCTGCCATCTTAACCCTTCCTTCGACCTCATCCTCATCTCTGACCTTGGACGCTGGGGGCTCAGAAGAAAGTTCCTCAGTAACCTCAACAGGAAGTTCTAGGATGGCCACCTCTGAGATACGAGCCTCCAGAATCTCAACTTGAAGCACCTCCTTGGCCACCCTAGACTGAGTCTCCCTGATCTAAGAAGTCTCCTCAGTAAAGTTGGCAGGAAGATCAGACAGGGGCTCCTCAAACGAAGATTGAAGGATAGCCGGCTCCCCATATGAAGCAAAGGCTTGAGTTGGAATAGGCATGTCTCCTGCTCCAGTCTTAGGGTTGCCCATAGCAGTAAACTCCGAGGGCTCATAGCTTTCATCAGGTCCGACGGTCCCAAACGTTTGGGCCAAAGAATGAGTAGAAATTGGGCCCATCCTCACCGATGACCGCTTTACTCTAACTAGATGGTCAATGGTGGCTTCATTGTTTTTGGAGGAGGACCCGGTCGGGGTCTCCTAACACTTGAGCGCCTGGGTAGAAGGATTGCTTATTCGGAGATGCCTCTACTTTCTCTTCAACTTCCTCTTGAGAGTTGGCAGTGCCGAAGGTGCATAAGACCCATCCAAAAGAGGATCTCATTTGGCCAGTACCAGAGACTTAACCAGTAGCTATCAATTCTTCTTATTCTCATTGAAAGAGTCGATATTTTTCTTGTTGAGGTTTGTCAGCACCTTTGCCGACTTTTCGTGCTCAAACACTTCGATATTAAAGTCAATGTAACTTGGCCCCATTCATTAGAAATCCCCCATCCAAAGGGCATCAACAAAAAGAAAAAAACAATCCTTCCATTTTTTAATTGAGTCAGGGTTTTCCCTGCTCAATAGAAAATTAGGATGGGGAGAGATTTAAGTCAAATCTTCCCCATGGTGGAAATAGAATATTACTTTAACAGCCTTCGTGTCTCATACCAGACCATGGATGCATGCAAAAACATACATAGAAACTAGGCATCGTGCAACATTGGGTTGCGGCCTTGCAACCATAATGTGAAGAGCCATCATTGTTCTGTATAGCATCAGAGCCATTGGGAAATGAAACCCTCCTTTCAGATGAACTTTGTACATGGTGATGTATTCCTCTAGTGGAGAGCAAGCCCGACCACTCACGCCAAGCAATAGATATACCAAGGAGCTCAGAATCCTGTACTGAGCGTGGAGGTAGCCAACATCGGCCGATGCAAGAACCGACTCAACGTCCTCAACTCCAGGAGCCATTGATGAAGGTTAACAAATGTGAAGACAAGGAAGAAGACGAAGGAAGTTCTAAGAGAAGGAATAGCAATGGAGTTTCAGAAGAAGCGTGGGACTGAAGGATTTTAAACGATTTATACTAAGTTTATTGGGGTTAAAACGACGCCGTAAAAAGAAAATTTAAAAAGACGCATCTCATCACGATGGCTATACAAGTTAACACCCTGTAGGCTGTGTAGCACGTTAATTGTTCGAAGTCAATAATGAAGGATGGTACAATTCCGTGAACGGTATAGGACTCAAAAAAGCTCATATTTAATCCTACTGTTGGCGGCATAAATGAAGTCCGTCGAACTAGGAGCCATCGTCTGGACATCAGATGAAGCTCATTGGATTGAGAATCATCGTCCAGTCAACCAATGAAGTCCTTTGGACTAGGAGCATAGGTTCCGATAACTAACTATTCTCAGACATCATACCAGAAGGTAGAATTTTAAACCTCCCGGTATTGGAGGCTAGTGATGCGTATAGTTGCCACCCACCCAAGAGAAAGGTTCGTAAAAAATTCGGCCCATAATTGAATAAAATTTCAGTCGACTCATATAACCCAAAATCGGTAGATGAGCCCGTCGTTCTTAATCGGACAGTTCACCTTATGTATAATGACGGTACCAACTCTAATCAATCAGAATAACAACTTCCTTCTATTATTTGGATATCTTAATGGACTTGACTGTCAGTCGAATGGTATCCTCTTATCCATCCAAACGGTTCCATATGCAATTAGCAGAAAAATCAAATGCCCCTTAACTCTATATATACCCCTTCTTTTTATCAAGAAGGAGAAAGACGAACAACTAAAATCCGAAAAAAAATTAACAAGGGACAATTTTAAGATGCTTTAGGGGTATTATCTCTCTATTTAAGACATTTCCCATTAAGCGCACTTCATAAAATTATTTTACAAGTATTCTTACTTTGCATCATCTTTTTTCTTTCAATAAAGAAAGATTACTAAGCTAAATGTTTGAGAATATATCAGTGAGTGAATTTCGCTCTTTGACTATCTATCTGTTGTGTTTACAGGATCCATATTCAAAACATATGGAAACCAGACCCTCTTCTAATTGTTTAAACTAGACAAACCGTTTCTTAGCTCTTAAATCCGTGTAACAATCTGGATTTGAGAAAGTTTCAATAATATATTTTAAATATATCAATATATATTGATTTTGGGGCAATCTTGGTTGAAAAGGCATTGAGAAGATGGCATCTTGGCCTCCGCGAGTGCATCCGGGGATGCCTAGTCTCCCAAAAAGAAAAACAAAATTTTCTCTTTATTTTGTTATTAAATTTAATAAAATTAAACTGATAAAATTTAAGTGGTGAATAATATTTTTAAATATTTATTTTAAAAAAAATTTTAGTATTAAATTAATTATTTTATAGATATTAATATTATAAACAATTACAAATACAACTATATTTACTATTTATCATGTGTAAATCACCACTTTCAAATTTTGATCCAATAATTAAAAAAAAACATCATCTTAATTTTTTATTTATATTTTTATTTTGTTATCTTTTGTCAATTTAAATTCAGAAATAGAAGCTTATTTTCGGTAAAAATTAATTATAATTAGGCAGGGTTTAATTCAAAAGAAGTGAGCCTTAAATAAAAACACATTAAATGAGATTATTGTTAATATATTTTTATCAAAATCTAATAAAAACAAAAATTATGATCATATCCATACCAACCACACCAATCGTGCTATCAAATATAATAAGCCAACAAATCAAGTTGATCACTACGACAGAGATATATAATCATCAAAAACGGATGATCAACTCTTTTTTTTTTTTTTGGGCTGCCCTCTGTTAGCTTTTTCTTGCACGAGACGACCTCATACTGCTAAGAACATCGTATCCGAGATGGTGAGGAACGAGACGAACGGGAAGCCCATTTTCTGGAATAGGCATTGGATTGGCAATTATCTTCTCCTCTGGAAGTACCCCCTCCCATTTGAATATCCTCACAATATTGTGCATGAATACTAATATTTTCAATAGCGCG
>JAOVVI020008840.1:0-13960 GCA_028571085.2 Nepenthes alata
CATTGCTTAAATTCTGTTTTCAATGCCTCAGTGTTTCTTCCGCATTGTTTAAATCAAAGAACATGGGGTTCTTTTTCTTGGTTTGGTTTGCTACATGTGACTGTGGGATTCCCATGTGTTTCGATTGTGACTCCTCTTCAACATAGTAGAACTGTAGCCCTTTTTATCACCAGCTTGTGGGTTCCCTGACATTTTTTGAATCGAATCAGTCCTTTTTTCAGCAGAAACTTAATTTTGAAAGCTTAGCATTATGGATTTTGAAGTTATTGCTGATTTAAAATTTTTGCACTGAAATTTATGGATCAGTTTAACCAAATGAGGGAGGATTTCAATGATTATAACACTCAGTTTACAAATACAACATTCAACTGGAGTTTGCTGTTTTACTAGAAGTTCTAAATTTATCTATTTTGATTGGATTGAACTTGCAATCCTATTCGATTCGTGTTGTGCAATGGAAGATCCGTTTGGTTATTTGAACAATCACCATGAAAAGGCCAATGCTGCAATAACCTATATCTTAGTTGAGATGATGCAAAATTTCAATGAAGTAATGTGGTTTTCTACATTGTTTAAAAATAAATGCTGAATGCACATACAAGAAAAAAATGGAATTTTGGATTGTAAGACCCACTTATTCAGGATATCATTGTAATTTAGATAATATTAAGGTCTAGAAGTTTAGGTTCATTAGAATTTCTTCATTATTTTCGTATTTAGTTATTAGATATTTTTGCCACTCCATTATTTCATTTCTAAGTAGAATTAGGAGTTGTATGAGGCCTAGAATTACTTTCTTGCTTAGTTAGCTAATTTTCTTAGTCATTGTGTCTATATATCGAGTTGTAATATCAGTTTTAAGAGTGAAATATGAATAGAATTTTTTAACCTGTTCTTTCTTGACTTGGATAACTTCCCCAATAAAGTGGGTTTGGGGATATTACTTATGGTAAGACACTGTTGAACTGAGTAGCATCTGCCCAGAGACAAAACATTTACATTTCTGGGAACTTAAACTCGGTCATATAGAAGGATTGTGAATCATCACACCTCAGATGCTAGAAGAACTTTCCCTGCATTTTTCAGGTTCAATGGCACGGAGAGAGATCCTCTAACTGGAGTAATGGTGAGGACATGAATTTACTAATCAGATATGTTTTCATAATTTTGTTATATTTAGGAGATTGCTTTAATTTTATAATTTTAATAGTTATCTGGATTTCTAGGAAAGGATAGAATTTCATTACATTATTTTCATATTTTGGCATGTCATCATATAGAAAGTTATGTATATTTCTTAGTTATTTTATTATTTTAGGTTATTGTTATATAAGAATTAAATTAACTTTTTAGTTAATTTAAGAGCTGTGTCTATCTAGTGATTTAATTTTGATGTTTCAACTGTTCTAATGAATGATATAATGAATATGACCATCAACTATTGTCTCTCTCTCTCCCCTTGCTTATTATTTCCCTTCTCGTACATTGCTTCTCCTTCCCCACTTGTCATCCCTGCTGCTTCTGCTGCTGCTTCTCTTCCTCTCTCTGCTTCCCTGTAGCCTTAGGCCATTGTTGGTTTTCTATCTATGGAAGGAACAAGCTGCAAAGAATTCATATATATGATTCAATTTCTTCTGCAGAAAAGTTTTAGTGCTACTCAAACCTGACATCTGTGTTAGACTAAGCCTAATTATGAGTTAAAAGTATTTACTAATCTTACTTTGGCTAGTATGTTGCATTTACACAACTTTCTTGTTTGCTGCAGCTGTGAAAATTGACTTAGGGTTCTTCTGATAATGTTTGTTCAATTTTGTTGCAGTGAACAATGCTTGTTTCCTTTATCATGGAAGCCCTTATGAAGCTTGTGAGAAATGGCTGATCTGAGAGTGACTCTGTTCCTGAAGCCTTATTTTTCACATGTTTGTTCAACTTCATGGACCTTCTTACCTCCCTCCGACCCCTCTAAGAAAAGAGAGAGAGAGAGAGAGAGAGAGAGAGAGAGAGAGAAATAAAAAAAGAAAGAAAGAAAGACAAAGGAGCGGCGGATAGTTTGATTATGCTGGCTAGGTTACTGGTTCATTAATTCTCTTTTCCTGTTTCTTTTTGTATGCATCGTTTATGGATGTGGAGAGAGCAAGGGAGAATTGATGGTTTAGGCTAGCGCCATGTTTTCTGGGTTAAGATATTCATGCTCAGTGTTTTTCCTTTGGTTCAGCAGTATGATGTGGTGTTTTACAAGTAACTAGTATTTATATTTGCATACACTAAAGGTCACAATTATATATATTGTTCAGATATATTAATTTCAATTGTAATCAGAAAGGGTGTTCCTTAAAATTAACACAGGCCAAGAAATATCATGAGAAGTTCTTGAAATCTTCTAGGTGAATTGATGATTTCAGGTTGATGGAATTCACAGGCCAGAAATTCACATGGTGGAAGAGATACTATAGAAGAGTAAGGAAGAAATCAAGACAAGAGGAAGATTATTAGAATCATAATTGAATGTCAATTATGATTATTAGAGTAAGGAAGAAATCTTCTAGGTCAATTTTGTCAGAGAATCTCAAATTCAATTAATTGAATGTCGTTTATCAATAAAAATATAAGATATAAAGAAATGGTAGAGAACAGCTAAAGAGTGATTTTGATTATTCTGAGATGAACCGATTGTAACTCTGAAAATCGTTAGGGAAGATCTATTCATATGGAATAATTTTATCTTTTTAATATACTAATTTTGATGAGTAATATGGTAAAAAAAATCTTGTAAATTTTGATATTTAATGTCAATAAAGCATTTTTACACAGCCTTCTAGTTGCTCTGTTGTCATGGATGAAACTACGATGCAAAGCAAAGGATAAGAAGACAGCGTTTTTGCTTCTTCCTTCTGCAGTTATTAGATATCTGTTTGGCTTAAAATCTGCAGTCTGAAGCTCAGGAAGTAGTTTGTTTAGCTAGCTACTTTGAGGAATTCTGGTCTTTTTAAATGAGAACTTCTATTTAAAAATAATGAAGAGTTGAGGATAAAATAATACTTTAATATGCTATTAATCTCAAATTTTCATATCACAAGAAAAAAATTAATCGTTGGGACCAAAAAGAAACCTCCTGTTAAAAAGAAACATAACAAGGCTCTATTTTAGAGTTTTGGTTAAAATTTTATTTGAACCAACTGCGAATGGTTAAAAAAAAAATTAATACTTTTTCAATGAGAATTTTATGCATTTTATTTAAAAAAAAAAAAAAAAGAAGGGTATGAAAATTGCTGACACTAAACATACTATTTTATTAATACATATCCTCATCAAGACTAAACCCCTTTCTCTTTTTTATCTAGTTTTATCATTCATCTGACAAGAATATAGAATCCCATGCAGACAACAATGAACTCAATCTGTAATTGGAGTAGCAAATCATTAACAACTAAATTCATCTCAAACCTTTCTTGTTTCTCTTCTTTTCCCCATTACTTTTCTCCTCTCTAGAGGAGCATCTCTGACAAATTGAACATAAATACAAGCTGAAGTTATCAGCATTATAATGCCCATAAAAGTATAATGTCACAGAAAGAAATATGCAGAATGTTATTCAAATAACGAGGACACTAACCCTAAACCAGAGGGCAGACGAATTATCAAACTGGGAAACACCCAATGTTGACCTCATTCCAGATCTAAAGAATCAAATTATGTCAATAAGAATTGTCAGCAGGTTAGCCAAGTAAAGAACAAAGTTACCCGTTTATGTCGTGCCAAGTCAGATGTACCGATTATCCTTTCATAAAACGGGTTGACTCGCAGCTTTGCTTCAAATAGACTTGAGCTGCTGAAATATCAAGCATCTCCAAGATAATATGTTCAGACATGCTTATCCCGGCAGGCCCATAGGGGGGAAAAAGCTCTTGGATCGGAAGTTTTGGTGTAAAAACATACCCGAGCTAAGAAGACTGAACTCTTTGGCATGGTAGAGAAGTTGAATAGTAGAACATGTTAAGCTCAATTACGATTGCTGCAGATGTTTGAAGTCATGACAATCAGCTCCAAGTTCACTCAAAGCTAAGAAAAGCTTTGGGACGATCTTAGCCAACATCAACTTGAAACCAACTGAAGTGGCATTGGCATCACTCTTTTCAGTTATGGAAGCATCCTTTGACAGAGAGCCGATCAAGTAGCCTTTCATATATGCATCACACGCCTTGAGAATATAATATCCACGCTGCTTGAAATGGCACCTTACAAGATCTTCAAAGTCCTGATTGTTTTCATCAACATGGCAACCACAAACTTTTTAACGACAGTAATATGAACTTTCAAGATTAACATATCATAACACCCAAAACAATACAAATAATATAAGAAAAATACCAAAATATTTTCAAAATTTACTTTTCTTCCCAAATCAATTCCCAATTTTAATTTTAGTGTCAATTCTATTCTGTAAACAAATTTAGCATCCACAACTTCTCTGTGAGCTTATACAAGGGCCTAGGTTGCTAGCATCCTTATCAACCAATCACTAACTTCCTTGACTTTCCAGCATTGGCCACGTGTATTAACATATGATAAATTGTGGTCAAATTGACAATTTTTTTCATAGAATGGTAATGGTACTAAAAAATGCAAATAGAATTAGAACAATAAAAATCAGAAATAGAATTGGAAAAAAAAACAGTATAAATATTTTTGATAATTTTCTGGATTGATATGTGCTATCATATTTGACATTTTAATTAATTGCTCATGAATCTCAAGTCTTTTACAACAAGGCTTGTAGAAAGTACCGTCCTAATAGATTAGAATAGGCTCACTGTTTAACTTCATGAGCAGGATTCACATACGAGATCAACATACTATGCAGTACTGCATGGAAGAGGTAATTCATTAACAAAGTTGCCATGGTGCACAACAGAAACGGTAAAATGCAGTTCATGGGGGAGACAGCTACAAGCTATTCATTCTGAAACCGTAAAAAGAGACCAATCTATTATTCTGAAGCAATCAGTGAGGGATGTGAAGTCATAATTTCAAGGACGATCCAACGTTTATGCAGATGCATCACAAAAAAGGCAACACAAAAAGACAGCTTGGCACACGAACTTCACACTATGTGTGGGATCTAAGAATGGGTCGGATTATTTTGGACCTATTGTATGTGGACTTAAGTTTCGCTATGTAAGAGAGTTTCTCTGACTTGAACTTGTGACCACTGTGTCACAAGGTGGCAACTCCATTGTCGCGCCAAGGCATAAAAACGAGTCAAAGTAACATCCAGTTCACTGCATCAACAGCATAAGAACGAGTCAACCAGCGATGTCAGACATGTGGATTACCTTTGGGGGCTTTCTTATAAGGTACATCATTGTTTTGCAATTCAGCAGGAAGGTGTTCTCATTATAAGACAATGAGTTTTTCTCCCCTTCAGCTGTTCCGATTTGCTTGTCATATCCGGCTTCATTGAAGTATGGCTTGGAATTCAGCACAAGTCCTTGTAATGAAACCAAAACCTGAAGGATGCTGGAGGATTTTGGATCCCAGACTTCATTTCCTCTGCCAGTCCAGGTGTTTAAAAGGCTGAGACAGACCTTTCCTTCCTCATACAAATTTGGATTAATCCGCCAACCACCAGAATGATAATGTGCTGACTGCAACATGAGAGAATGATTTAAGCCACACGATGACACTATCATTGCAACAAAAAGGAACCTAGGGATTTTTCACACCGGTGGAACATCAGGGTACTCAGGTGGAAGATGAAAATCGAAGAAGAATAGCCCATCTTGGTAGGGTGTTCCATAGGCCCCAATAATCACTGCCCTCAACAGATCCATTTGATCTTCATACACCCGTACATAAATTCCATCTGTTACATAAAAGAGGATCATTGGTTAAAATTTCCATCTGCACTAAAAAAAATAAAAAAGGATCACCGATGAAAATGAAAGGCAAGCTAATACAGGACAAAGATGTGTCTATGGTGACTAAGGATACTATAAAATGCTACCAAATGATATGGCACACACCAGGGAGGTTATTCTGAAGAATATTCCAATCTTGCTGCACCTTCTTCAGCCACTTCCTCCTGCTGATGATCTGCAAGTATAGTTAATACATAAAGTTATTACTTTCAGTGGTTAATTTGGATTGAGTGAAGAACAAAGGAACAGCTACATATATACACATTCTTTTGATTAGTTACTTGATATATTGGAGAACACGGTCAGGAGGTTACAAAGCTCACATATTTCTCAAAAAAATTTTCCAGTCAAAAAGGCTTTATAATTTCTCCTTTTTAATGAAAACATTTACTTTCCTGTTTACGAATAACAGCAGAGAAGAGGCCTTGAATATTTTAGAAAATATAACCCAAAAACGTACAATTTATCTTGGAATAGAAAGTTAAGGCACCATTCAAAACTCTTGTTTGTAATTTTTTTGGTATGGCTTGTTATTAAAGAAATAAAGGGTACAGAAAATTTTACCTGTTCATTTGCACCTACGAAAAAATGGTCCACTGGATCTTTTGCTATATCAAAGCGCTTAAAATTGCAAGCATCATCTCCATGGCATGACAAATCATGGGGTTCTTCCATCCTTAAGTTGCACGAGGCTTCCAACACATCCAATACTTTTGCAGCCTCGGTATCACCTATTCCATGTCCTTTGGCAGTGTCAGTTTGTTCGCTACCACTACCAACGACAGTGGAGTCTTGAGAACTAAACCCATTGCTAGAAGCTCTTCCATCTGAAATGTTGCTTTCCTCCTGTGAATGCTCTCCATCTTCTCCCTTAAACTCTAAGCCGATTGAATCCAGTTGTTTTTGTCCAAGAGAAAATATTCCAGATGCCAGTCTGGTAACAAAACCGATGGCAGCTAAGGGAATCGATAATGGCCCATTCCTTCCATGATTATTCTCTCCAGCTACACTGCTCTCTCCTGCACCAGGATTGGTGCTGGTGCAACTTGGGGACTCAACTTCCTGAAATCAGTCACAAGCGCCATTAGTTAACTTAAAGCAACCAAGGTAAAATGAAGAAATCAAGGCAGTAAGGTGCAGTTACAGTGATGACTAATTTATAACCGGTACATACCAAGGGAAGAAAAAATTACTTATCAAACCCACATCAAGATATTATTATAGCCAAGGAAGAGCCCAAATATCTAGATTTACCAATTGCTTATGATCCCAGTTGAATTCCTTTTTGTTAATAATTACTTTTACCATGTCAGCATGTTCTGCAAAACTATAATCACAAATAAGAGATGATAAGCTAACACAGTAATTTTTTTGCTATCATTTGATTCTTGTTTGCAAGTTGTCCATGATGATTACAAATCTTAGTGAAGACTGAAGATTGATTCACTAGGAGGTCATATCCACTGGGTCCAGCATGCTGGCTTTCTTTCTCTAGACCCTTCATCATTGCATTTGGCTAGATAACTTGATTAGAAAGAGCTTATATGTCATATGGCATAGTATATACTACCAGTTTGAAAATGGCACCACACACCAATATTTCAACTCAGAAGTTAAGCACAACGACATCACTATTCTTTACAGGAGTAATTATTTGGGAGGAGCAGCAAGAGGAAAAAACCTTTTCAGCAACATCAAGGGCATCCCTCTCATCATCCTCAACTGTTTCCCAGCTAGCACCATCATCACTAATTTCACTCCCAGCAACAGTAGATGTGTCGTCATCGTCATCCCGACCAACAACATACACAGCTTGGGGTCCTACCTGATATCATGCTAAAAGAAAAAGTTAATCAAGGACTGGAGGACATCCTCGAAGAACTGTCTTGATACTCAAATCACAAGAGTAAAAGTAAGCAAAGGATATTATACAAAAAAGATGAAGGAATTTCAAGCCAAAAAAGTAAGGATGAAGGAATAAAATAATCTTTATATTCAGCAATCATAGAATATTAAGATAGAAACATACCGTGGAAACCATTCCATCAGCCCAAGTAACTTCAATATCACCATTCATTAGACCAGTAATATTCCCAACCCAAGAGAGATCTGTGAATTCAGTACAAGCCTCCTCTCCAGATGCAAAATGCTTCTTGGGATCACTTTTAACATCATCTGAACCACTTGGCTGCATTTGTTCTTCTATGGAAAAACAAGAGTGGGCTGTTTCTGCTGGAAGAGAGACTGAGGACAAGCGTACAACTACATCTCCGTAACAATAATCATAATCGGGATGCCCTTCAAGTTCATAAACACTAACAATTTCTTCTTTATCAAACTCCCGGGGATCTTCTGGTCTTGCAACTGGCTTTAACCACCTCACACAAGCCGTCTTTTCCTTTGCATTAACACTATTGACAACTCCAACACGTCTAATTTCAGAAGAATCATCAACACTGGTGCCCTTCTCCACCACATACTGTTCAGCAACAAACTCATGATCACCAGGACTCTCAATTGGAATCAAACTTGTAGAATTAAGTCCGTGCTCTATCGTACCATTCTGCCATGCCACATCAACTCTGGTTCTAGTATTGACAATCAAAAAAGCTCTTTCAAAACTTTCCTCCTTTCGCTGTGGCTTCTTGTCCATCTTTACCACAAATTTACAAAGCTTCTTGCGAAGAACAGGCCAGGTGCCATGGGCAGGCTCCTTTGAAACTGATAATAAATTGCCACAAATACTCAATTTGCCAGAGGTATTACTTTGAGTTTTTCTATCAGCCCCATCTGGTCCACCTGCCCCATCAAAATCCATGAGTTCGTTATTACCATTTAGTTCCTCTGGCATGACATCCTCCAAATCACACACAGATTGGGCAGAAGCAGATCCTTCTTGAACTTGTACCTTTGATGAACCCTTTGCCAGAGGAATGGATGGTGATAGTGCTAGTGATGGCAGGAGACACCAATCACCTAACTGCCAATTAGCATGAGTAAAACAAGACAACAACTTCAGGTTCTTTGGATTCTGCTCTTCTGCTGGGGCAGTAGAAGACTCTGAACCATAACCAGCAGATGCTATCCAGTGAACATACACTGACCCAACTGTCACTTTTATGACAGTACCCTCTCGGCGATTAGATTTCCAAGAACCAGATAAAAATCGACAGTGCCTAAAGACAGACGGGGAACTTGCTCTTACACGTTGACCAGGATGGTAAGGGCACTGCCCATCTTCAAGTAAGTTCTTGGAAATTGGTCTAAGCCGCAATGGCTCAGCCCTCATAACTTTACAGATGGAACCATCATCAAATGATACAGTTACATTATCAAGCACATCATCAACTCTACCCAACCAAGGACCAAAAACAACATAATCTCCAACAGTGAAATCCCTTACACGCTTCAAATCTTTTGATGATACATCACCCGCAATAGATCCATCAGGAGCTAATAAATCAACAGATATATTAACATCCACCACTAGACCCACTTGGCCAGTTGGGTCTAAGTCAGAGGCAACATAATCCCCATGTAAAAATCCTCTATCAACAACAGTCAAATCATTTAGAGTGTTTATTGTCTCAGAATCATCCATCCAAAGCACTCGAACCTGACAAGCAGATAGAGGATCTCTATTATGATTACTACCATTTCTGCTCTCTTCATATCTCTCAGCATCATCATTTTTTACTATACCACCTCTCTTGTTTTCAACATCCCCCTCCTCTGTGTCCTCCTCCATCTCCCCTGCTTCTTCCTTATCATCATTATCCTCCAAGTCATCTTCATCATCATCTATAACCCCACTTTCTGAATCTGAATCACCAGCAACTTCAGTTACGACTCCAATCATACTGCCATCACTACGCTTTACAACATCTTGTCTATAAATATGCTTATCATTTTGCAGGCTACCAGTAACCTCATTTACACAAATTTTGACATCTGCATCAGATCCATGCACTATATCACTCCCACTAATTGTGCTAGTGTTTTCATTCACATTTTGGGCAGCTTCACATGCACTCAAGACAAAATTATGTGGCTCAGTTTCCATCTGAAAAACATACAACTATCAAAGAGAAGTACCAGGTCCATTACACCCAATATTTACATAGACAATAGCAATTACAATCACCTTCACCATAAAAGTACAAGCAAGTTAGTTTCTTATTTATGGTTTATGACACAAATTTGCGCATGCTAAAGCAACATGACCCCAGATCAATGAATCAGAATCAACAAAAATAAATTCCCTAGGGAAAAAATAATTTTTCAGCATTAATCATGCAAACGTTGAGTCAACAGTATGATCATTAGATTCTTGCTTACATCAGCCCAGACATTGTCAACCCTTATTGAGAACATAAAATCCGAAAAACACACACAATTCACCAATATTCATATCAATGTAGTACGGAAAATGCTCACAGGAAAACCCAATGGAAATCCTAAAATACCTCGTAAACATTCGAGAACTCTCTTCAATGCGTAACCTTTCCAATGACACCCAACTCAAATTCACAGATAAAGGGAACACCAGAACGCCGAAAAAACAATCAACACAACCCTAAAGAGTCTCAGAAACAAAAAAGATAAAAAACCAAATTGCATCGGTGCGGCATATACAGCTGAAATAACAGTCGCAGCTGTTCATCGGACAATGAATAGGAAAGTTCAATAATTAAATTAGATGGTAAAAAAAAATCGGAGCGAAGTTTCTAGATTTCAACAACATGACAATGACAAAACACCTGACTCAACAGAGAGAGAGAGAGAGAGAGGAAAGACAGGTTACCTGAGGAATCGGAATTTTTCGTTCAACAGATAGATTAAAAGCGGAGGAAAACTGGAGGGTTTCAATATGATCGATGAAAAATATAGGGAGGACTTGCTAGCTGGAATCGGCGTGAGGTTATAAATGACTTTTCACCGAAGCATATAAATTCTGAGGTGCGAAATGACTCCAGTTGCCCTTCTGTTTTTCCGTTACGACGACGCAGGCACGCCGTCGGAGATCTGCACATCCGAACGATCATAGCCGTCAGTTAGCTTGCCAGAGTAATTTTTTTCAGAAATTTGAAAATTCAAAAGATTGGTGGAGTATTATTTGCCAACTTTGAAGATAAAAGTAGATTATTTATAAGATGGGCATTTGTGAATTGGTAGCTTAAGATTTTATAGTAAATTAAAGAAATATTTTGAAAACATTATTTACTTATTCTTAAAGCTTTTTTTTTTTAATAACGTGATATTTATTTATTTATATTTTAATAAATCTATCATTATATATATAGATAAATAAAATATTATATAATTAAATATATTCTTAAAAAATTATTAAAATAAATTTGGGATCAGAAGGAATATAAGAACAAGATATCATGTGGAAGCAAAGAAATGGGAAGTTTATGGGGGAAAGAATTCTTTTAAGGTTGAGGAGAGGTAGACATGTTTGAGAGGACTAGCAATGCACTTCTAGAATCAAGAACATTCAAAAGAATATTTTTTTTTTTATAATTTTTAAACTGAATTTTATTATTAATTATGCATATATTAAATCATACGTGCGTAAAATAGACAGAATCAATATTTTAGTATCATATCATAAGCCAATTTTACATTCAAATGTGTCACAAACGATCTTTCTTCATTGAAGTTGCATCACGACTATGCTAACCATGAGAAATAGATGAACGGAAAGCATATCAATTTAAATTTTATTCGTGTCAATGGCTAGTGACACCACTACTGTTACAGAAAGATATGCAGAGCGACCGTAGCTATGGATGATGGAAAGCTAGAAATCGATTTCCAAGGCATGAACTGAAGTTCAGAGGTGATGTAGAATAGATTAGCTGTCGTACTTTCCTTGAGCGAATTTGTTTTCTGGATAAAAGATCATGGAAACTTGATTCCCATGGAATTTCCTTCCATTCGTTCCTTCTCGAGCTTTTGTTGTACCATCAACATCGGCATACTCCAAGAACACCTGATGATAGACAAAAAGCAATCACAGATGATGGTAATAATCAGCATTCTGATTTATTCATGGCCTGAAAGCCGAGATGATGATGGCCGGGAGGGTAGCAAACTCCATTCTTAAAAGACAGGCCATTCAACCTCATTAATCACTATTTTTTACTTTAATTCGAAAATAAAATTCAGTAAGTAGGAGTGTTGCGAATTTTCTTCATGCTGTTCAGATAGATAATGAAAGTCTGCTAATGCAAACACTACCATTATGGCTCTAGGAGAAATGAAATGCTAGCTTAGGAAGGCCTGATTGGGAACCATTTGTTGAGTTTGGTCACTTTCTTGTGGGTAGTTCAACAAATGGAGGTATTATTGGAAGATCACGCAGGGTTTGTGAGAAATTTGGAATGCTACAAAATGGTTATAACAAAAAAGCGGAGTGACCGATTTGTCGGAATTGGCAAATGTCGAAGTAAACATGCCGATGCTAGAGTGGCGATGGGCCAAGGCCGAGGGCGGAGGCGACAGGGCCGTAGCCAATGGGGCTACAAGAAGACGGCTGGCTGGACAGTCAGGCAATAAGAAGGAGGCTAGGGAGGCCGGCCGGCTGAGCTGAAATGAGGCTGGCCGAAGAAGTCGACCAAGGGCATTAATACAAAAGGGCGACCAGGCAACGCTAGCTCAGAAGAGTCGACCTGACGGAGCTGGTAAATAACTTTGCAAATTGAGCATCAGAATCTGAGGAGTAGGTGGCAGACTTTTCAGAATTGGTAACTGACTTGTAAAGTACGCGTCCAAGCTGGCAGAGCATGTGCCTTTTGGGAAAGCGCGGGGACTGGTGAAGGTACAAAAATGATAAAATTGGTATGACAAATCATCTGCAAGATCAGGCTATGCAAGCACATGGGATTTGGAGCTGGCGTTATTATAAAGCGCACCAAGCGCTTTACAAGAGGTGCAGCAGTGGTGGAATGTGGAACGGAGCAGAATGCGGAAGGGAACTTTCGTCGTCTATCATCTACCGCCAAACTTGTAAAATCAGAGTGAGCAGAAAGTACTGCCAGTGAAAAAAGGAGAGAAGAAAAATAGAGAGAAAATGAGAGAATGAGAGTATTCATATTCTGAAGATTGTTTTTCTTGTTTTATTTTAGGTGGGTTGTTGGTATTTTGTCTCGTAATTTTTGTAACCGATTTTACATAGTGAAAATTTTCGGAATTTATCCTGTGATTTTTTCTTTGGTTGAGAAAAAATTTCCACGTTAAAAATAATTGTGCATTATTTTGTTCATTGTGCTCACCTTCTTGGTGGCTGATGACCAACAGGAGGGATTCGGGTTTTTCTGCTGCGATGAGATTGTGTGTGAATCTGGGTGTGAAACTCCAACACCCTATTGAACAGAAACCAGAAGCAGTGCTGCTTGCCGGACAAATCTTGAAGAAGATTGCAAATTATCTGATTTGCCGTGTTATTTGATAGACAGTCAGTTGAAAGTCTACAACGGTAATGTTTCAATGTGATCTGACTGTCACATACTCGAAACACGAAAAACTCCTCCTTGTAATTAAAAGACAAGGCAGTATACATTTGGTCCTCCCCGTACATGATATGGGAGACTTAGGAACTGGGTCGCCATCTTAACCATTTTATTTGATAGTTGATCCCAAGAAATTGGAGAAAAAGTGTTTTTTGCGTTCATTTGAAAAGTGAAACAATGTCAAACAAATACAGAAGCTTTGCAACATACAACATTTTCCCTTGGGAAATAACTAGGGGTGAAGTTTTGCACGAGGGGCAGTAGAACTTTGCACACGCAGTGTTCATGAAGGGTGCTGTTACAAGTCTTCCAAACTTTTAACGGTGAAGATTTCATCTTGACAACTTAAATAGCTAAAATAATAAGATAAATCTAACACATTTTATCCATTGTTATCATCTTAGTCATCTAAATTGTTAGGAAGTATGGGGTAGAATAAAAAATAGGCCGATTCTAATAGGACCCTTCTTGAAGACACATTCAAAAAAAAAAAAAAAAAACAGCCCTATATCTAACGTTTCCTTC
>JAOVVI020008842.1:0-13959 GCA_028571085.2 Nepenthes alata
TTATAGTATATAACAAAAGTAAAACATTACTATGAATAAATTACAAATGAATGAAATATATCTTTTTATTGATAAAATTTTTATGATATTGTAAATATTTTTGGAGGGTAAAATATTAGGAAAAAAGTCCATTATTGTAGAAAAAAATACAATACAAAATAATTGCAGTTCATGAAGAATCTCAATGTAAGGGACTAGAACTTGTACCAAACTCAAACTTCATCAAAACTTCTGTAGGATCCAACAAATTTAATAATTTATTGAAAACTATTATCCATGAGATTTTACTTTATCATACAATTAGTAAAATCTCTCATATTTTGTCACTTCTTATCATTCATCATCTTCGGTCTGTTTTTCTTTTTTTGTGTTTTTACTATATCCTTTCGATTTTAAACTGTGACGGAATGAGTCATAATCCACCATATGACCTCCATCAATAATCATACATAAGACCGGGATAATCACCTCAGCACATAAGACATAATTAGGTGGACTTAAAATTATTATTTACGTGCATAAGATCTCAAACGGTCGGTCAACAAATCGACCTTAACTAAGTCGATCATAATTTGGTTGTCCGGGGTACTAAGTCTGTCAGCCAAAGATGCACGAGATGCCACTAGGAATCCAAAATCACTTAAACCATAAAAATTTAGTGAAATCATTTAAATATTCCTTCATTTACACAGTAGAAACATTATACAAGAGTTTCCTAAATAACCCAAAAATACATCAACGACAATCATACCGTGCTACAAAAACATTCAATCAGTCTTCCTACCTAGCTAGATCATCTGGCTTCACTCTTTCTCGTTCGGCATAAGCTCTTGGTCAATTGTGAGGAAGAAAATAGTAAGGAGTAAGTGATAACTCAGCATGATACTATGTGCGGAAAACATGCATAAATACAAATTTGAACGAAATTAATTAAATAAAATGAAAGCATTTTGCGTATAGATGCATCATTCATGGTGTTAAGACATTTTTTTTATGCGAACTAGCTTTTAAAATGAATGCAAATCCAAAACCAAATGCTAAAAATTGGTTACATTTTAGGCCTACAACTCTCAGCCATCATATCTAAAAAACGTTTACATTTTAGGCTTGTAACTCTCGGCCATCATATCTGAAATACGGCTACATTTTAGGCTTATAATTCTCAGCCATCATATCTCAAATACGGCTATATTTTAGGCTGGAACTCTTGGCCATCATATCTCAAAACTAGTTTTCCTTACAAATTACGAGCTTCAAATGACCAAAATCTTTAAAATCATGCAAATCTTTACTTTTTACAAGTGATGAGCATCATGCAAACGGGGTGAGATCATAATCATCCAAACTGATTCATTAACAGTAATTAAACATATAAGATAATATTTCTATGCACAACTTTGGAGCATGAACCGTGGAACTAAATATAACACATGCGTTGATCATGAATTTCTTTCATAAATCATGAGAAGTAATCATCATGCTATGCATCACATAAAAACGTAACGAAAAAAATAATTAGAATAATATTATCAAATTCTAGACGAGAAACAATTAAGGGCAAAACAAGGGGTACACTTACCTGATCTACGAACTCCCTTACCCAAGTCTAGACTGGAATCCCTCTTCTCCTTCATCTCCTTCGTTGCTTCTATTTAGATTTCCTAGCATTTTCCTTAACCCCTAACTCTGGTATTTATAGGCAACAGGGCAAGTAGGAGAAGGTGAGAGCAGGTCACCTACTTGATACTTCCATTATCTAAAAGATCCTGGATTCAATGGAGTAGGTTGGAGTAGGGTATGGGCTTACACTAATTTTGATGATAGTCATACTAACTCTCGTTCGCACCCATAGTTCTCAATTTGTTAGACTTACCAACTCTGGCCCTTGGCTTTACGCTTACAAAAGTACTCTGGAAAACCTCACTCGCAAGTGCCAAACTGGCAATTCCAACAATTGCCAAACCAAAATTGTTACCAGTAATTCACTCTGGCTCTTAAATTTACTTTGGCATTTGTGTTTCGCAAATGACCTTGGTAATTTTCTATAAGTCCTCGGGCTCTAGTGATGTCCTCGGGTGTTACTGTTCATTTACAGACTGCGGTTTCATGGTTATCCTGGTTATCTCATTATTTTCGGTCAACACACTATTTTCAGTCAACTACATCATTTTTGGTCAACGATTCTAATTCCAGTTAACTGTTCCAAATACCAATTAACTATTCTAGTCCGGTCAACTCTCCTAACTGGTCAAATATTTCATTCTTTGTTGTTTATCTGAACCGATTAATTTATTTTAGCTGGTTAACTCATTATTTTCGGTCAACTATTCGGGTAAACTATTCTACTTTGTCCGTTTATTAGTTATTTCGGTCATTAACAACTATTTTTGTCGTTATTTATTATCACGGTCGATTATTTACTATCTCGGTCTTTTATCACTATCTCGGTTATTATCATCCACCTTGGTCGATTACTAACTTTTTCAGTCATTATCATATTTCTTCCGCGGTCATAATCAACTATTTTCTTTGGCCATTTTCTTGTTAAGGCCGGTCAACACGTTAATCCGGTCAACTATTCTAACCGGTCAACTTTTTTACTCTAGCAGAAAATCCACTCCGATAAAAATCCTAATATGCCATTATGTTATCTAGGCTGATCTTCCCATTAAGGTTGAGAGGTTAAGTCCTAAAAACATGATCCTTATAATTCTCCCCCATTTATAAAAATTTCATCCTTAAAATTTGACAAAGTTTAAAATTATCATCCACTAGGCTCCTCAATCTTATTCTGGTTATGGGCTCTCATGCTACCGTTGCGCTACTCTGATTATTCGTCTACTAATACCCCAAAATGTAAAGCATGGGGAAACAAAACAAACAAAACACAAGCTGAAATTCTTTAATAAGAAGAGTACCTCCAACCACATTTGGTAATACTTTGGCATCCTGAATTGTCATCGCAAATACTTTAGCTGGAACAGTAGATTTCTTCTCCTCCAGCTTCCTAGGTATGGGGCAATCCTTGACCCAATGGCCCTATTGTCTACAATTAAAACAAGTTCCCGTAAATTTAGAATAAGTTTTTCCCAAATGCTCCCCTCCACAGTGGACACAATTTGCGGTTGATGCTTGAAACTAGACACTAATCGAATTTCAGTGCTACTTTTTTTTTATCTGACACCTTCCCCTTTATAGAAGGTTCTGGGGGTCTTAAACTGGCTCCCTCACTAAAAATCATCAGACTAACTGCCCTATTAGTCAAATATTTTTGAGTCTCAAGCTTGTTTTCAAATATTAGGGCCCGGTCTAATATCTCATCATACATCCTAAGCTTTTGCGTCACTAGCTGCTTTCTAATTTTATCCCTTAACCCTTGTTGAAACGTTTTTGCATTTCTGGACTCATCTTCTACAATATATAGTGTGTACTGAGATAACTCAGTAAACTTTGCATCATATTCTGTTATCGTGCAGCTCTCTTGTCTAAGCCTCATAAATTCCTTTTCTTTCTGATCCTGGAGATTAAAAGGAAAATATTTTTTCATGAATGTCTCTTCAAACATCTCCCAAGAAATTTTTTCTTCGGGCACACCCAACGCCCTTTTCTTCATGGCCCACCAACTGTCAGCTTCTTCTTCTAACTTATATGCTGCAAAAGTTACCTTCTCCTGATCAGAACATCTAATAATAGTAAATACCTTCTTTAATTTCTAAATCCAAATGTCTACCTTTATTAGGTCTGGTTTACCCAGGAATTTAGGCGCCCCCAGCTAAAAACCTCTCCTATGCCATTGGTTCAAGATTGATTGGGACTGGGTTAGGGTTAGGAATCGGAGCCGCATGCCGCTGCTCCATAATTTCTATTATATGAGCTATCTTGCCTAACAGGTTCAAGTATTTAGTCTCTTGATCCTGAGGGGCACTAATACCTCCTTGAGTAATTCTTCTCTTAAGAGTCATGCTATTTTTCCTATAACCAAAAGAATCACAATATTAATCAATTATTTTAGCATTTTTAGATTAAAAGGAGGGGTTAAAAATTATTCATTGCGTTAAAGATTAAACCCCAAACTTCAAATATTCTACACTTCGATCATTTCATCGGTCCTTAAGTTACACCATGGCTCTTAAGGGGTTAATCACCTCAACATTCCATTCCATGTATTCCTAATTATCCTTATCCTACTTCTATTCAAATTAATCCTAAGCTTTTGCTTTATGATCAATCAATCCTAAGGCATCTCTTTTTCTCTGATACCATATGTGGCAGAATGGGTCATAGTCCACCATATGACCTCCATCAATAATCTTATGTAAGACCGGGATAATCACCTCGGCACATAAGACATATAATTAAATGGACATAAAATTTTTATTTTTGTGCACAGGATCACAAACAGCCAGTCAACAACTTGACCTTAACTAAGTTGGTCATAACTTGGCTGTCCAGGGTACTAAGTCGATCGGCCAAAGACGCATGATATGCTACTAGGAACCTAAAATCACTTAAACTATAAAAATTTAGCGAAAGTATTTAAATATTCCTTTATTTATGCAGCAGAAATATTATACACGAGTCTCCTGAATAGCCCAAAAATACATCAAGGTTGGTCATGTCGTGCTATAAAAAATTTCCGATTGGCCTTCCTGCCTAGCTAGACCGTCTGATTTCATTCTTTCTCGTCTGACATAAACTTTTGATCATCTGAGGGGAAGAAAATAGTAAGAAGTGAGCAATAGCTCGATAAGTACCATGTGTAAAAAAACATGCATAAATACAGCTTTAAACGAAATTAATTAAATAAAATGAAAGCATTTTGCATATAGAAATATCATTCATGGGATTAAGACATTTTTTATGCGAACTGGTTTCCAAAACGAATGCAAATCCAAAACCAAATGCTGAAAATCGACTACATTTTAGGCATGCAGCTCTCGACCATTATATCTCAAATATGGCTGCATTTTAGGCCTGCAGCTCTCGGCCATTATATCTCAAATACGGCTACATTTTAGGCCTACAACTCTCGGCTATCATATCTCAAAACCAGTTTTCCTCGCAAATTATGAGCTTCAAATGACCAAAATCCTTAAAATCATGCAAATCTTTACCTTTTCAAGCGACGAGCATCATGCAAATGGGGTGAAATCATTATCATGCAAACTGATTCATTAACAATAATTAAACATGTAAGATAATATTTCTGTGCACAACATTCTAGCATGAACCGTGGAACTAAACATAACACATGTGTTGATTATGAATTTCCTTTACAAATTATGAGAAGTAATCATCATACTATGTATCACGTAAAAACATAACGAGGAAAATTATTAGAATAATAATATCAAATTCCAGACGAGAAACAGTTAAGGGAAAAACATGGGATACACTTGCCTGATTTACGAACTCCCTTACCCAAGTCTGGACTAGAATCCCTCTTCTCCTTCCTCTCCTTCGTTGCTTCTATTTAGATTCCTAGCTTTTTTCTTAAACCCTAACTCTAGTATTTATAGGCAATAGGGTAAGTGGGAGTAGGTAAGAGTAGGTCACCTACTTAATACTTCCCTTATCTAGAAGGTTTTGGATTCAACGACGCAGGTGAGAGTAGGGTATGGGCTTATACTAATTCTGATGATAGTCTTACTAACTCTCGTTCGCACCCCGAGTTCTCAGTCTGTTAGACTTACCAACTTTAGTCCTTGCCTTTACGCTTGTAAAAGTACTCCGAAAGTCTTCACCAGCAAGTGCCAAACTGGCAATTCCAATAATTGCCAAGCCATAACTGTTACTAGCAATTCACTCCGACTCTTAAATCTATTTTGGCATTTGTGTTTTCCAAATGACCTTTGTATTTTTCTCTAAGTTCTCGGGCTCTAGTGATGTCATTGGATATTACTGTTCATTTACAGATCGCGATTTTATGGTTATCTCATTATTTCCGATCAACACACTATTTGTGGTCAACTACATTATTTTTGGTCAATGATTCTAATTTGGGTCAACGGTTCCAAATACCGGTTAACTATTCTAGTCCGGTCAACTCTCCTAAATGGTCAATATTTTGTTCTTTGTTATTTATATTAATCGATCAACTTATCTTAGCCGGTTAACTCATTATTTCCGGTCAACTATTCTACTTTGTCCGTTTATCAGTTATCTCGGTCATTAACAACTATTTCGATCGTTATTTATTATCACGGTCGATTATTTACTATCTCAGTCTTTTATCACTATCTCGGTTATTATCATCTACCTTGGTCGATTACTAACTTCCTTGGTCGTTATCATATTTCTTCCACGGTCATTATCAACTATCTTATTTGGCTATTTTCTCGTTAAGGCTGGTCAACACTTTAATCCGGTCAGCCATGCTAACCTGTCACCTTTTTCACTCCGGCAAAAATCCTAACTGGCCATTTTTGCTATCTAGGCTGATCTTTCCATTAAGGCTGAAAGGTTAAGTTCTAGAAACTTGATCCTTACAAAAATACTCATCACTCTTTCTTTTTAAAGAATGAGATTATTTTACTCATTAAATTGTTCAATATATAATGTCAAACCCTTCGACATCGATGCCATCAAACAGTAATCTTTATAACCCAAAAAAACTAATACTCTTACATCACTTGTTAAA
Organism: Nepenthes alata; assembly: GCA_028571085.2. Classification (NCBI taxonomy): domain Eukaryota; kingdom Viridiplantae; phylum Streptophyta; class Magnoliopsida; order Caryophyllales; family Nepenthaceae; genus Nepenthes; species Nepenthes alata. Next base: position 6,641 of record JAOVVI020008842.1, read on the forward strand.
ATTCATCGGGAATAAAAATATGCATAATATCAATATAGTAAAAAGAAACCTTCGAATCCCATATCAGTAATGTCATGAGCATGTCCTCATCGGAAGCGATATCATGATAGTAATATCCTTCATGAACAATAATGTCATGACAATACAATTGTATGAGATCGACAAAGAAATTAGTAAGAGAAACTCCTTATTTTCACCTTTAATCTTCTCATTAATGTTGACATTAACATTAAAAACTTGTTAAACTCATCGAAGTACTTCTTAAAGCTTTCATCTACTTGCTTCTTTACAACAAATCTCGATGTGATGGAGTTAAACTTTTACCAGTCCTCAAACTTCGTCCAAGCCTCTGTTGGATCTGACAAATCGATAATTGTTAGGAGAATATTATCCACAAGTATAACTTCATCATGCAATTAGAAAGATTTCTTATATCTTCTCACTTTTTATTTTTCATTTTCTTTAGCTTACCCTCCTTATATCTTAACACTTTTACCATTCATTTCCATATCAAAACATTCTTCACCATTTTTTCTAAAAAATAAAATTTTTTTGCCCATCAAATGACTCAATGTAGAATGATAAAATTTTCAATGTTGATACTATCAAATAGTAGTTTGCACAACTTGAAAAAATCAACACTTTGATGCCACTTGTTGAAATTTTTAGGGAAACCAAAATAAGCATAAAATAGGCACAGCGGAAATGAACCCCTAAATCCCCCATCAATTGTCAATTATAAAATATCATGAATGTATAAGGAACAAAATCATTCAACCAAGCACACAAATTGAATGATAATATTTAATATGAAAAACCTTTTTAAATAAAAAATCAAGAAATAAATTCTAAAAAATCCACTATCAAAGTATACGATCATAAATATAACCCCTTCTGATATTCCACCACTATAACCCAATTAAATAATGATTAAATATAACTGTTGACACACCTTATAGCTTACAAGATAACAATACATCGAGAAAACAGGCAATCAATCAGAATGTGTCCTATAATTAAGATTAAAGCAATGTATATAACCTTAGTAATAAAATTTGAATCAAATCCTAATCGAATGCCAAAATTCTCCCTTCTTTCTTTTCATGCAACACCCTCTTGTGTTGAAAATGATCTTAAATAAGTGTCCTAAAATTGCACATAGCCCTTTAAAACAACTTCGGTACACATGCACTAGGTGCGCATCTGGCTTGCATGTGTTGCACTCATTCTATTATTTATGCACGAGCACATCCTAGTTGAACATGAGTGGCTCCCATTCAGTCTATTGGAAAAAATTTTGTTCGAATGAACATCACGTGAACATTCAGTGAAACACTGCTTAAGCAACCTTTGCACAAGCCTCACTCATGCTTATTTGACAACTCAAAAAGTGGAACATAATACTTTTACAATATCTTGGATCACTATTTAAATTATTTTTATATTTATTATGATTTTAGATAATTTGAACGTGCCAAAAAATAATTTAATATTGTGAAAATTTCTAAGGAAAATCAAAATTTGTGGCATGGCACTCAATGCGCTTTCGAGAAGTGCTCGTTAGATATATATTGTATTTGTAAAAAAAGACAAAGAAATGAAAACCATGGGCAGAAACCATGGCTAGTTTTTGGGAAGGGATGGAAAATTAAAGGAGGAAAATTGAGAAGCACAACAAAAAGGAAAAGAAAGAAAGGAAAGAAAAAGGAAGAAAATGAGAAGAAAGGGAGGGAGAAAGAGGGAAAAGAGAGAGAGAGGGCACAATTGTGAGTTACGTAAGGAAGAAGGAGAGAAGAAGAGGTGGGTCGGCGATGGCGACATGTGGCGAGGAGGCGACGCAAGGGTTGTTGACAGCAATTGTTGGAGGGTTGATCAGGAGAGGTGCTTGGTGAGGAGAGATCGTCGAGGAGGTTGACGATGGTTGTTGGTAGCATCAGTGGCAATGGTGTTCGGAGGAGACTGTTCGTTCGTGGTTAGCGACAGACCTAGAAGTGGTGGCGGCGTGCGGCAGAGGTTTGCACAGAGAGAGAGATAGGGGCAGTGGCATGGGAAGGATGCGACAGTGAAGAGAGAATGAGGGATTCGATATCTCAGAGTATCCTTTCTTTTCATCTGCGGAGTATAAAGTCAAGAAAAATATTCTATAACACTATTCTTTGTCTGATTTTATATCTGATATATTTTTATTTCAATTTGGAGGTTTTAAGCTTGTGGGTACATTTTTAATTAGCCAGTTTTATTTTCTTATCCATGCATAACCTTTTTACTGGTCAATTGTGGTGTTTGTTCTATTTCTGTTAATATTTGAGATCTTTATAATTTTTTTAAAAAAATGGATAAATTTCGGACCTTATATATGTTTATATTAGTATATATATATATGAAAATATGTATGAAACCTGTATAGATCGTGCATTTTTACATACATGTGTCAGATTGTGGTCACTACATTTAGATTTTAATATTATATATTTTTGCTAGCTCTCGACAGGGAGATATTTGTTATTAAAAATTTCTTTCCGTCAGTAGGAAAGACTTAGATGTAGTGACCATTTCTTTGGACGATTTGATTAGGCCTTATAATATATTCGGGCGTCTTAATATATCTGACAAACTTGAGGATTGTACCAATATCGCAGGTGGTAAAATATAGTGAGTAACTTTACCAATGAGAGACAAAATACATAGGTTGTTAAACATACTGGCCTAATTTTCATTTGATATGGTCTAAGATTACTAAGAGAATGTGTAATTCTTTCTCAAAATAGTTTTTAAATAATTAAAACTCAAATTTAGTGCTTGATTTGTATTTTTGTGTAAATTCGTAATAGACTTTGACTTAGATTTGAATTTGAGATTCGCTGATTTTACCCACAGATCGGTTTTGGTTTGTCTCGTACAAACGACATTAACTATATATTTTGATCTGAACCTTGGACTAATTATTGTGGTACTATTTCGACTTCTGCATACGCTATTGGATCATTTGGCTATTAGACCCTACCCTGAATCACGTGCTGATTAGGCCTTCGATTCAGATTTGGACTTGGACTTAGATTTGGATTAGATTTCGGATTGGCTACTTGCCTATAAGAATCGATCCGAATTAATTTTATTATATATATATATATATATATATGTATGTATATTCCGATGAGGACTATTTTTTGATTTGATATTTATTTTGAATTTGGATATTTAATTTAAATATGAGACTACCATTGGATATTAGATTTTGAATTTTTATTTTATTTTCTTTATTGGCGATTTGGATTTATTTCGTTATCTGATTAGATATTTATTTATTTGATCATCCTTCTAATTCATTGGACTCATTTGTTTACCTATGATACTTGCTAAATGTTAGGCTTATATCTTTTATTTTATCCCTTTAGAGTAGAGACTCAACTTCATTACAGAAGTAGGACGAGTTTTGACGCATCACCGTATACCTCTGGTGAGTGTTATATTCTTAAATTTTGATTTCATCGACTATGTATCGCGTCATGGATGGATTTTACTTGATTTGGTTAGAGTTGGCCAAATGTAGGCTTTGGTACTGTATATTGAGAATTGTTGAGTTGATTTTTTTATGTAGATGAGTTGTTATTTTTAATTAGTTATTTTGTTACAACTGTTTGTAGAGTAGGTCATATTTATATTTTTCGATGAGGTTCTATATGATTTTTGGTTTTTTAAGTTTTATTTATTTGGTTTGTCACACCCAAATTTGAGATTTATAAAAATAATAATTAAAATATAATTAATTATTTAATTAACCTATTTAATCCGAATTCGTGACAACTTTCATTTGCTATGAACTCACAAAGAAGTGACTAAAAATTTAACAAACTTCTCTTACGACAGGGGACACCTCTTATCCTATGGTAACTTCCCCTCTACAGGTATCATTGTATTTGCTTTTACTAGTTTGAACAATACCCCTTCTACTTTATCAAACCTAGAGTATTGTTACTATAAGGATCAAGTTTTTAGAACTTAGTCTCTCAACCTTGATAGGATCAACCTAGATAGTATGTTGGTTGGTTAGGATATTTTGTAAGAGTAGATAGATATCAAGAATGGAAAGTTGACCAGTTAGCATGATTGACCATATTAACTTGTTGACTGGCCTTAACGAGAAATAGCTGAAGAAGATAGTTGATAATGACCGCGGAAGAAATATGATAATAACCGAGGAAGTTAGTAATCGATCGAGGTAGATGACAATAACGAGATATTGATAAATGACTGAGATAGCTGATAATTGACCGAAGTACAATAATTGACAAAAATAGTTGACCAAAAATAATGAGTTAACCAGCTAAGATAAGTTGATTGGCTAAGATAAATAACAAGAATGAAATGTTGACCGGTTAGGAGAGTTGACCAGATTAGAATAGTTGACTGCAATCAAAATCGTTGACCGAAAACATAGAGTTGACCAAAATTTTTGAAGATAACCAAAATAACCATGGACCACGGTCTGTAATGAACAGTAACACCCAAGAACATCACAAGAACCCAAGGACTCATAAAAGACCGAGGTTGTTTCAGAAGAATTTAACGACTTAGAAAGAATTGTTTAGGACTTAGAAAGAAACTGAGAAAATTAGAAAGACTCCGAGGACATTAGAAAGAGACCGGGAATGTCATAAAAAGCTCGAAGGACTCACAAAATTCTGAGGACTTAATGAAAAATACCGAGGTCATTTGGAAAAATGTAAATGTCGGAGTAGATTTAAGAGCCAGAGTGAATTGCTAGCAACAATTTCGGTTTGGATATTATTGGAATTGCCGGTTTGGCATTTGTTGGTGAAGATTTTCGGAGTACTTTTACAATCATGATGCCAAGGGCCCGAGTTGATAAGTCTAACAGACCGAGAACTTTGAATGTGAACGAAATTTAGACTATCATCAAAATTAGTGTAAGCCTATGCCCTACTTCCACCTACTCTGTTGACCTTCTGATAAGGAAGATTCAGTAGGAAAAGAGTACCAAGTAGGTGACCTGCTCTCACATACTCGCACCTACTCATTGCCTATAAATACAGGAGTTAGGGGTTAAGGAAAGACCTTAGAAAATCTGAAAGAAGTAGTGAAGAAGAAGAAGAAGATGAAGAATTCCAGGCTAAGTTGAGTAAGGGAGTTCAAAGATCAAGCAATTGTATCTCATGTTTTGCCCTTAGCTGTTTCTCGTCAGAAAGTTGATATTATTCAAATGCTCTTCTTCGTCATGTTTCTATGAGATGTATATCATGATAATTATGTGGTATGTTTATGAAGGATTTCCATGAGTGATGTATGTGTTACGTTTTATATGTGAAATCTTGTTCCACAATTCATGCTTGAGAATGAAAAGCTATCTTGCATGTTTAAATTACTGTCAACAATATAAGACTGCATATTTACGATCTTGCTCGCTTGCATGTTGTTCTCCATTTATAAAAGTAAGACTGCATGCTTTTAAGCACTTCGGACATTTAAAAATAGTTTTGACGGTCGAGTAACTGTAGGCCTTAAAATGTAACCAGTTAAGATGGTCGAGTAGCTGCATGCCTTAAATGTAGCTAGTTGAGATGGTTAAGTGGTTCAGACCTTAAATATAACCAGTTTCGATATGTGATGGCTGAGTAACGGTAGGCCTTAAATATAGTCAGTTGAGATGGTCGAATAGTTGCAGACCTTAAATGTAGTCAATTTCGATATGTGATGGTCAAGTAGCTGTAGGCCTAAAATATAACCAGTTGAAATGGTCGAGTAGTTGCAGACCTTAAATGTAGCTAGGTTTTGAAACTGTATCTGTTTTAGAAAATCAGTTCTCATGAAAACTTACTTACAAAAAAAAAGTCCTCATGAAAACGTCCTTGTTCCATGTTTTATGCTCTGTATGCAAAAAGCTTTCATTTTCGGTCTTTTAATTTCGTTCGCAGTTATAATTATGCATGCTTTTGTTCAACTGTACTTTACTGAGCTATCACACACTCCTTACTTTTTTTTTCCACTCAGATGACCAGAAATTTATGCCAGACGAGAAGTAGAGTCGAACAGTCTAGCTAGCCAAGAAGGCCGATCGGGATTTTGTGTAGCAGTACATGATCGACCTTGATGTATTTTTGGGTTATTCTGAAAACTTTTGTATAATATTTCTACTGAGTAAATAAAAGAATAGTTAAATACTTTCGCTAAATTTTTATGGTTTATGTGATTTTGGGTTCCCTAGTGACATCTCATGCGTCATTGGCCGATCAACCTAGTACCTCAGACGGTCAAGTTATGACTGACCTATTTAAGGCCGACTTGTTGACCGGCCATTTGTGATTCTGTGCACACGACTAATGAAATTTTTAAGTCCACCTAATATTATATGTCTTCTGTGCCGAGTTGTTTATCCCGGTTGTATGTATGTATGTGTGATTATTGAGGGAAGGTCATAAGTAGACTATGATCCGTTCCATCACAGTTACTCCTTTTCATAGTTTTGTTCATGGCAATGTCACTTTCCCTTATACTCCTCCTCGGCTTTCTCTGGACACCTAAACTAACTCTCCAGTTGGTCACATTAGATTACCTTTTACAACCAAAGCCTCCATAAAGTGTAAACCTAAATACTTGCTTCCTTTTGTAATAACTGCAGAGCCTTTGATGAAGTTTCATTGGCCTTTGCCAAATGTCATGCAAAGGCATTCTTTGCTAAACTTCCAATTGTAATCAAATTCAATTAGACATTCAGAGCATACCGCACACTCCTTAACACAAGTTGTCTTGTTACCGTCCGTAAACCAATATCCCAAATGCAAACTACCTTATGTACCGTCATTCTCTATCTTTAATGCATTGTAGTATTCGACGTGCGCCTTCCAATCGTGTACGAGTGGCACCCAATTTGTTATCTTTGCATGAGCTCATCCTATCACACACAAGCAGTGTAAGTTATATTTGCTAGAACAACTTTCGTTCGACTGTCATTGTGTGAAACAATATCACTTGAGCGATCCTCGTACATAGTTTTCATAAACTTGTTTGACAGCTCCAAAAGTGAAATATGATACTTTTCATAAGTATGATACTCACAAGAGAGTGATTCAAAATCTAACACCTTTTACATTCGTTGGACCCAATTTGTTAGACTCCATACCTATTGGGGTTATACCATGAGGTCCAGCGTGATCATTCCTGGCTATGGTGTTGGAAGGTATCAAGACACTACATTTCACTTGTATCTAAAGCCAAAGGCTGCAAGATGAAGCTGAGATGAAGTTATTTTGAGCGCCCTTGGTGAGAGTTGTACGGTGAGCGCTTAGAGGTACATCCAGACT
>JAOVVI020008844.1:0-13959 GCA_028571085.2 Nepenthes alata
AGTGACACTCAAGAAGCTCTTACATGTAATTTCTGGCATACAGAGACGATCTCTTACATAACAACTCTCATATTCTTGCATACAGAGAGAACTATTATATCCACGAGCGCTTAGAGAGTACTTAACGGAGGCCCATCATCTCTTCCACTCTTATGGGCGCTCATCCTCTAAACCCACAAGAGGCCTCCAATTTCCTGGAGACCCAATGGCTTTTTGACAGTCGTTCCCGGAGATTTTTACGCTTTCGAAATATCGTTTCTTTACGCTTTCTGTGAGTAGGAATTGATCACTCACGTCCTCGACAAGCCGGCACTCCCAATCCACTTACCTTCTCTCGCTTTTTAGCACTACCTTTCTTAACTTTGGAGGCTTTACTGACTTGAGCGTCGGTGTGTTTTCGGTGGGATAACTTTTCACTGACACGCTGACCTCTTGTTTGCTTTAGTGGTGTGTAGGATTCGCACCCAGTGAACGGAGCCGGTTCAAACTATCCAGATGAATTCGAACCTGTTTGAAGTCGATTCCAAGTACGCATCATTGGCGCCGTCTGTGGGAAATGCTAACAGAAATCCAACCACTACTATGAACAATGCTCTCTTTCACCGTTTGATTCTGCATTCGCAATGGTGAACACGAGAGTCAAGCTAGCGATCCCACTAGAGACGTTTCTTACCCCGACCAGGACCACGCTGCTGGTGCCACGGTCAATGGGGCTACGGGCGGAGTTCCAGCGCCCTATTTTTAACAGCTGATGGAGTAGATGCAGGCCAACTCGCGTCTACTTCAAATACTTTTCTCTCAGAATGAGCAGCGAATGCAAGCGGCTCCTCCGACAGCCATGCCTATTCCGGTCACCAGAAATGGTGGCCAGATAAAAAAGAAGCCGACCAAAAGGCCCGAGAGATCTCAGAACAATTCGATCCCAGCCTCCTCTCGTGTTCCTGGCCAGAACATGCCAGAAGAACTTTTCGGGAGTGCAATTCTGTGAGAAATTCCGGAGAGAAGGAATATTCGATACTCTGAGGCCGACGACGGGAACACAGTCCGGGAGTGAGCCTCTAGGACTGCCCGATCTGCTGGAGGCAGCTAACCGACTGCTGAACCCTTCGGAGACAAGACGGAGTTGGGGGTTTACCTCAACTCTAAAAGATCAGCAAACGCCACTCGCGCAGATCCGCGAGTGGACAAAATCTGGAACCGTGTGTTCCAAGATGAAGAGCAGGCCATCGACTTGGACCGATCTTCTTTCACAGTGGAGATCCTGAGCTGCCCACTGCCTACCAAGTTCAAGATGTTGTCCTTTGACTCATACGATGGGAGCAGCGATCTGGTTGACCACCCCGATCACTTCTACACCCATCTGAGTCTACAAGGGTTGGGAGATTCAGCGATGTGCCTCTACTTCCCGCTCACGCTGAAGGGAGATACTCGAATCTGATTCCATCACCTCCCTTCAGGCACCATTAGCATCTTTCGTGACCTCACGGATCTCTTCTTGGATCAGTACGCCTTGAGACGACAGGAAGAGAAGCAGCCGTGGTATCTCTCCCAAATCAAGTAGACACCGGAAGAGAACCCATGACGGTTCCTGGAATTTTTTGTGGAGGAGGAGTTTTATCTCCGCGCTGACCTACGGGGACTTCTTCAAGCACTTGGCCACAAGAATCCCCAAACCTTTTGGGAATCAGAGTCCATCACATGGGCATACGCTGTGGTGAAGGAGGCCAACGAGGCAAAATGCCCAGAGCAGGCAGATCTGTCATGATCATTCCCTAGAGAGGGAAAAAGAAAGTATGGCGGCAGTGATCACTCCCGCCAAAAGCAGCATAGGTTTGGGCCACCGGAGTGCAGAGACTACGCGTCCACCGGCTTCATGCCTCTAACGGACAATACTCTAACGTCCTCACGCAGATTCACGAGGAGAAGTTTTTGAAGTGGCCAAAACCACTAAAAAGGACTCTAAAAACCAGTCAAAGTACTATGACTTCCACCGCTTTGCTGGGCACGCGACGGAGGACTGCAAGACGCTGTAGAGGGAGATCGAGGAGCTGATTCGTAGAGAGCACCTCACCAAGTATGTCAGAATCTTCGGACAGAGCTCTGGAGTGGCTGACGGAGAGGGGCAGGAACGGTCCCCTCTCCAAAATCGGGTTGCAACAGGGGTGCTTAACATGGTCACCGTCCGACCTGCTAAAAACCCATCTGACGACGAGAAACAGCAGACTGGGAGGAAGAAGCAGCGCACGGAAGACAACACCATCAGCTTCAACGACGATGACTTAGTTCATGTAGTATCCCCCATGCTGATCCCCACGTTGTATCCGTACTCATTTCGGACGGTAGTGTCGACTACCAGCTGAAACGAATGTTCGTCGATAATGAAAGTTCTAAAGATTTGCTTTACTTTGATGCGTTCTTCAAATTAGGCTTAAAAAGAATCAACTAAAACCTGCCGAAGGCCCATTATATGGCTTCGACAATGAGCATGTGCCCGTTCAAGGGACTATCCAATTGGATGTCACTTTGGGTACGAATCCGAAAATAGCAAGTGAAACGCTCACCTTCCTAATGGTCGACCTACCCACAGTATATAACGCCATACTGGGCAGACCATGCTTGACAGCGTTCGGGGCGGTTACCTTGATTCCACACCTCAAAATAAAGTTTCCAACACCCTACGGTGTCTGGGAGGTGTTGGGCGACCAGGTGACTGGACGAACCTGTTACATGTCACAGGTTGCCCCTAGTGGCAACACTAGAGCAACTAGGGAACTCGACCATCAAGACGAGACAACCCTTCAGCAAGCGCAGTCCGGTGAAGCCACGTATCTAATCCCACTGGACCCAGAGGAGCCGGATAAGTGTGTACAGATCGACGTCTTACTCACCGGACCACTACGCGATGAATTGGTTGCGTTCCTGCAAAGAAACGCTGACCTATTTGCATGGACTCCAACAGACATGCCTAGAATCCCACGAGAAATGATGGTGCATAAGTTCAGGCTTGACTCCGGCCGAAAACCCATCAGGCAGAAGTGGAGGAACCACTCTGTTGAAAAGCTGATCGCCATCCCAGTGGAGGTGAAGAAGCTGCTCGATGCATGATTCATTAGAGAAGTCCACTACCTGGACTGGCTCTCTAATGTCGTCTTAGTAAAGAAAAATAACGGTAAATGACGAATGTACATCGATTTTATCGACGTTAACAATGCCTGCCCCGGATCAACCTGGGCAGCTTTTCCTTACCCAGGATCAACCTTCTAGTTGACTCAATGGCCAGACATGAGCTGCTAAGTCTCATGGATGCCTATTCGAGATACAACCAGATCTGAATGAGCCCAGAGGACGAGGGGCACACCTCGTTCATGACCGATCAGGGCACCTACTGCTACAAAATAATTCCTTTCGGACTTAAAAATGCTGGAGCGACCTACCAATGGCTGGTCAATAAAGTACTCAAAAAGTAGATTGGTCGTAACATGAAAGTCTACGTCGATGACATGCTCGTCAAGAGCAAGGTCACCGGTGACTACATTCGTGACCTGGAAGAGTCATTCGAGGTGCTCCGTAAGCATCACATGAAGCTGAATCCAGCTAAGTGTGTCTTCGGAGTAGCCTCTGCCAAATGCTTGGATTTCATCGTCTCCCAACGGGGGATCGAGGTAAACCTAGAGAAGATTAAGGCGCTCGTCGACATGGCTCCGCCACGGAATGTAAAGGACGTCCAGTGATTGACTGGACGGCTGGCCGCATTGTCCTGCTTCCTTGGGAAGTCCGGTAACAAGTATCAACCCTTCTTCAAGGCCCTTAGAGGAACAAAATCTAACGGGTTTCAATAGACAGCAGACTACCAAACCGCTTTTGATGAACTGAAAAGGTATCTGGCCAGCCCACCGTTGTTGTGTCACCCAATGGCGGTGAGGGGCTATACCTTTACTTGGCGGTGCTGGAGGCATCCCTCTATTCTGTCCTCGTGCGTCAAGACTCTGACGCTCAGTGGCCGGTCTACTTTGTGAGTAAAACATTGATCGGCCAAGAGGCCCGATACTCGTGCGAAGAAAAATTAGCCTTGGCGCTAATATTCTCCGCACGGAAGTTAAGGCCCTACTTTCATGGCCACCTGATAGTGGTCCTCACGGACCAACCGCAGAAAAACATACTCCAGAAACCTGATGTTTCTGGACGGTCGTTAAAAAGAGCTATCGAGTTGGACAAGTTTGACATCGAATTCCAGCCCAGGCTTGCTGTAAGGCGTAGGCGCTAGCTGACTTCTTTGTTGAGACTACAATCCCCATTTTCGAGGAATAACCCAATGAAAGTGTGGAACCACTTGACGGAGTTTCGAAATGGATACTCCACGTGGACGGATTGTCAACGGACGTGGGCAGTGGTTCTGGAGTGGTCCTTACAACTCCTGACGGGTTTGAAGTGAAATACTCACTCAGGGTTAATTTCTCGACAACCAATAACGTTACGAAGTATGAGGCCCTATTGGCCGGATTATGGTTAGCCAAGGAATGCTCCGCCAAGAGACTGACAGTTTATAGAGACTCCGAGCTAATCGTTAACCAGGTTAATGGAGGCTTTGAGGTGCACAACCCTCACTTGGCCAAGTACTTGGCAAAGGCAAGGGAAGCCGCCCAGGGTTTCGACAAACTGACCCTGGTTCATGTTCCGTGAATTGAAAACTGGAAGGCGGACCAGCTGGTCAAAGCCGCTGCAACCATAAACCTGAAATAGTATTCGAGAAACATGAGAGAGATCCTAAACGTTCCCAGCATTGAGAAGCGGGAGGCAATGCAGATTTCTGAAGCTGAAAACCAGATGACGCCTTTCCTAAGCTATCTTGCGGACGGATCATTTCCTGAGGATGTGAAGAAAGCCAAACGGGTCAGGAAGACAGCCGGCTGGTATGCTGTGGTCGACGGACGGTTATACCACCGTGGCTACTCGACTCCATACCACCGTTGTCTAACTCCTGAAGAGGCTGGCTACACTTTAGGCGAAGTCGACCTCAGGATCTGTGGGTCGCACATTGACGAAAAAAACATGGCCTTTAAGGTCATGCACCAGGGCTATTACTGGCCATCGATAAAAAAAGACGCACTTGAGTTTGTGTAGAAATTTAAAAGCTGCCAGCTTCCTAGCAACTTTCACCGCCAACCATCTACAAATCTGATGACCCTTCAGGCCCCTTGGCCCTTCGCGCAATGGGGGCTCGATCTTCTCGGCCCGTTTTCCATTGCCACGGGGCAAAGGAAATTCATTATTGTGGGCATCAACTACTTCACGAAGTGGGTCGAAGCCATCCCATTGGCAAAGATCACAGAGCATAATGCCCTGGAGTTCCTTCGCTAGAGCATCGTCTGTAGATTCGGCATCCCCGAGGTCGTTGTGACCGACAACGAGACCGTGTTCTTGGGAAAACGCTTCACCAAGTATTACGCCAGCCTTGGCATCAAGTTGGTCCACAATTCAGTGGCATACCCCCAAGCAAACAGATAGGTGGAGGTCACAAATCAAACTCTGCTCCACAGGTTAAAAACTAAGCTGGAGGACGCAGTGGGCTCCTGGGCAGACGAGCTCCTTTCTGTTCTCTAATCTTATCGAACGACCCTGAAGGAACCAACGCATGAGACTCCCTTCATCCAATGTTACGGGATTGAGGTGGTAATCCCGGTCAAAATCAAGTTTCCAAGTCTTTTGGTGGAGTCCTTCGATCCACCGGCTAACTCCTAAAAAATCAGTGAGCATCTAGACTTGCTAGAGGAAGCCCGCGACGCTGCCAGAGTACGAAAGGGGCTTACCAACATTGGATCGTCCGATGCTACAACAAAAGAGTTAAGGCACGATGATTTGATGTAGGCGACCTAGTCCTACAACGTATCAAGGCCACAGGCAAGCTGGCTGGCCGCAATAAGCTCTCCGCTAATTGGGAAGGGCCTTTCCTCGTCTCCGCAGTTCTGTGAAACGAAGCTTACAAACTCCGGAGCCTGGACGGAAAACTGGTTCCGCGAACGTGGAACGCAATCCATCTCAAATGTTACTTCTAGTAGCAGACGTATGTACGCATTTGCATTATTGTTTGCACTCACTTGCTTGTTTTGAATTCACAAAAAATAAGTGTTTACTTAGCATCCTTCCTTTGTGCATGTGCATGTGCATTGTTTTCTCTTTGCAGGTTACCCGACCTAGAATGCCTCTAAGTCAGGGGGTCTTCACCCACTCGCTAAACCCTGGTCATCCAGGCGGGCCATAAGCGGTCAAACTTGAACATCGATCATTCGAGCGGCCCATTAGTGGTCTTATTTAAACCATGATCATCCAGGTGATCCATAAGCGGTCTATTATAAACCATGGTCATCGAGGTGGCCTATAAGCGGTCTAATATGAACCTCAGTCATCCGAGCGGCCCATTAGCCGTCGTATCTAAACCCTAGTCATCCAGGCAGCCCATTAGCGATTGTATTAAACATTGGTCATCCAAGTGGCCCCATAGCGGTCAAACACCTGAGGGGCTTACGTAACACATACAACGACCTCCTCTATGAGGAGATAGCATGATCAGTCAGCGACGATCGAAGGGAGAAGCATCCTTCTCCAACGTTGGCCGTCTGAGTCATCACTTGGACAGCGCCACCAGGCTAGTTAACACAACCACCTGCCAAGCCTATGGACTTCACTTCTTAGGCAGCCCAACAACGATAGTCGGCCAACTAAGCTGGCCGCCCAATGCAACAAAGCTTGCTAACACAAAAGGCAGTAAGGTAAATGGAAACAAAAGTGAAAAGAACTTCCACTTTATTGCTTTGAACGTATTACAAATTACATAAGTAAAAAAATGTACAAAAGGCTACGGAGGCGGCGAATGCCTCAGACTGTCCAGGGGCTCCCCCACGAGGTCGTCTTTATGCTGCACCGCACGGTTCGCTAAGTTGAGGTACTCAATTGGGAAGTCGGGGTTGATCACCACGGAGCACGCCGACAAATGTTGACCCCCTCCACCAGCCACGTTTGCATCATGCTCTCGACCTCGTGGGGACAGATCCGGAGACTCAAGTCATTCTCTAAGGTGGATATTCGCTCGGCTAGCCGTTTGATGCGCGCTTTGTCTCGATCGTCCTCCTCTTTGAAGCGAGGAACCTCAGCCTTTAAGCTGGCGTTCTTTGTTTCCACACCTGCCAGGACAGTCTCGAGGGCAACAGTTTTCTCGCGATGCTCCCCTCCCAAAGCAGCCAGCCGGGCATCCAACCAGGCAATCTCCGCCTCCCTATCAGCGATCGCCTTGTCACGCTACTCCACCACTTTGATGATGGCAGAAGCCAACTTCCTCGGCTGCATAAGAGACAAACAAAGGACAAGTCAGAAATCTGAGAAATGAGAAAGTACGAGGAATCAACCACCAAGAATTATACATTCCAAAATCTCCTCATGGGCCTCTCGGGCCTAGCCTCCTGACCTGGCCGAGGCAGCGGTGGACCAGGAGCATTCTCTTGAGCCAAGCTGGTGGAAGCTTCCTCCAGAATGCTCTCCAACAGCTCATCAGTCTCGTCTAAGGCAGCTGTAGGCTCCTCAACTGCAGTCTCCGCAGCAGCTACTGGAGGATCACGCTCCACCGTTGGCTTCACAGCAGGACTCCGCGTAACTAGAGAGCTAATGGATGGCTCCCGCGCCTCCACCGCTTGCTCGCAAGCGGGCTCCGTAAAGGACTCTGTCAATGCCACACAAGAAACCACTTGCGACGCGGGTTGCGTAAGGATGACGCTTTTTTGTAATTCCGGCGGTCGGTTCTTGTAGGTCTCCTCATCCCCGCAGTACTGTCAGGACCGCTGCAGATCTTGGCAGCAACGTAATCGGTACGGGACAATGGCGATGAATGCGTCTCCAGCACCTTCTCAGGAAACGAGCCGATAAACCCTTCATCAGTATGCCACATACAAATGATCAAGCCTTTGGAGTCCTCCGGTCATATCATCTTTGCTGGCGGCGTAGGCTTTTGAACTGGGGAAGGCGGTCCGCAGTTCACCTTCCTGGCTCCACCCTGGAAACCAGAAAGTCCCTTTTAAAGTCAGCAGGGTTCTCTTTGACCAAATCGGTCAACCACTCAAGGGCTGCCATCTCCGCCACAGACGACGTCCCCGTATACACCTTCGAAACCTGGCCCTAGTCCGTTGCAAGGGGCCAGGTCGCCCCCACACTCACAAAAAAGAAATAATTTTTTCAGTTCTTCGACGAGTCGTAAATGATCGTGTTTACTTTCAGGCCAGAACGGGGGACGAGCGATTTCCACTTTCCTCCCTGGTTTATTTTAAACAAGCCCTTCACCATCGACATTTTTAGCCTCTTAGAATATTTTTGAAGAAAAATACATAAGGTATAGAGATACCAGATGGTGTTGGCGTGGAGTTGAGCTATTGTGACTCGTAGGATGGACAACAAATCGTCCGCCAATGGAAGACGGAGGCCACTCCTCAAGTGGGCCTCATACACTATGATATGCCCTTCTCGTGGAGCAAAGGCTCTGTTGTCCTTTCCAGCGACCCTCTAAGCGATTTTCTTTGGATTGTTAAACTCTACACATAATGCTTTAACGTCCACCTCTCTAAGGACAGAGGCGATGTCAGCGATAGAGGCCAAGGATTACTGGAAGAGCTAGGGTTTCTGAGAAGTTGGAAATGAAAAAGACGAAGGCTCAGAGGCGCAAAAGGTTTTCAAAATGTGGAGGAAAACTTGAACGGTAAAAACACCTTAAACCCCTAAGAAAGGACGCCATCAGTTCTACCACGTGTTGCCTCCTTGCTTGGCTCTTCAAAATACATATATTTGATGCATTAATGGCCAGGATATCCACCCAATAAAAAGGAGATGTGTGTCTTCTTCTGGCCGGCAAGCCGGCTGACGGCCATGCATCCATTAAGGCTAGCAAAAAATCTTCCAGAACTAACCAAGGATGGTCAATAGTGCCGGTCAATGTTCTTCCCAAGAACTGGCTAAGGACGGTCAACAGTTTCGGTCTACGTTCTTCTCCGGAACTGGCCACAGACGGTTAACAGTTTTGTCAATATTTTTCTCCGGAACTGATTAAGACGGTCAACAGTTTTGGTCAATATTCTTCTTCAAAACTGACCAAGATAGTCAACAGTTCTGGTCAATATCCTTTTCTGAAACTGACCAAGACGGTCAACAATTTTGATCAATATTCTTCTCTGGAACTGACCAAGACGGTCAACTGTTTTGATCAACATACTTCTCCGGAACTGGCCACAGACGGCCAACAGTTCTGATTAATTTTTCCTCTCCCCCTGTCATAGAGTCCTCCGGGATCCTCAAACGACGATGGGCAGTAAGGGGCATCCCATCATGAACATATCGGACGTTGATCGTCCAGACCTCAGTAGACGGCCAACTCGTGTGCGGACGGTCAACCCAGGCGTTGACCGGATGTGCTGTAGCAGTAGGCCCAAAAAGGGCTTTTTACGATTACGGACCTGGCCCACTTGAGCCCACGATCCATCAGACGGCCAGTAATGGTCCTCCCAACATCTTCCACGATCCTAGCCGGCTCCCAAAATGGAGGTGATAAAATCGGTGCCCTTTCAACAATGAAGGCGCTAGATTTTTTTAATTCTTTTCCAACTGGGGCTCTCCAACGGTAAAATACACAAAAGGAAGGTGAGCTATTTGGAAAAGCCACTGGCCAACATGGAAGGAAGCTATCTTGGTCCGTTTGGCAACTGGTGGCATCTCTAGAAGGCATGCCAACCAAGAATAAGGCAGGGGATCACACCTTCCAAAGGAGAGAGATCATCCTCTCAACCTTAAGTAAACAATAGAATTCTGATTCAGGGACAGCTTCTTACTGACACAAAAGACGGCTTTCGACTAACGCATTTTGGGATACACACTTTTGCTTACAGACATCTCATTCTAATCCATACGTGCTCACTGACACTCAAGAAGCTCTTACATGCAATTTCTGGTATACAGAGATGATCTCTTATAGTAACAACTCTCATGATCTTGCTTACAGAGAGAACTATTATATCCACGAGCGCTTACAGAGTACTGGACGGAGGCCCATCGTCTCTTCCACTCTTGTAGGCGCTCATACTCTAAACCCACCAGAGGCCTCCAGTTTCCTGGAGACCCAATCAGCTTCTCGAGAGTCATTTCCGAAGGTTTCTACGCTTTCGGAACAGCGTTTTCTTACACTCTCTGTGAGTAGGAATCAATCGCTCATGTTATCGACAAGCCAACACTCCCAATCGGCTTACCTTCTCTCACTTTTCAGCACTACCTTTCTTAACTTTGGAGGCTTTACTGATTTGAGCGTTGGAGTATTTTCGATGGGATAACTTTCCACCAACACGCTGACCTCTTGTTTGCTTAGTAGTATGCGGGATTCACACTCAGTGAACGGAGCCAATTCAAACCAACCAGACGAATCCGAACGTTTGAAGTCGGATCCAGGTACGCATTACTATGTTAATCAATTTGAGTCAATTCATTTGGATATATCACAACAGCGGATTGAATATTTTTAAAAAATTTATATTTTTAAAAATGAATAGGAGTATCATAATTTTCTTATCTCAACACCTTTATTATTCCATATAGCACTTGGCCCTAACACCGTTAACTTAGGTCGCAACTCTTACCATCCTTAGTTAACAAGCTGTCTTTTCGGTTGTAAATGGGTGACTTTATGAGATGATCACCCATCTATCTATGTTGATAAACTTTCCTAAGCATTAGCAGATAAAACACTATTTTATTCTAAAATACTTTAAAAAGATTTTGATACGCACTCAAACTAAAGTTTATTCGGGATAATGGATACTCGATTTGGAATGTGAATCAAAATGCCTCTACTTAGATTATGCCTATCACAAATAACAAAGTGAAGGGGTCAGGACGTTGTTTCACGAGAAGCTCTTTCGATGTCTAAGTCAATATCAACTTAAATTGAGTAAGCAAGTCAGAGGTTTGCCTATTTACGGGACCAAATTGTAATACTCGTATATTAGGTGATTTTATATGGAGAAGTCGAGCACACTACGGAGTTGCTCAGTGGAGAGTGAGAGTAGACAACTTACTGGAGGAATTTCTGTTGTGATTAATATATCGAGGCATTCTTGGTATCTTTTATTTGAAAGAATGGCTTTCTCTTGGAAACATGCAATACCCGAAGAGAGTTCTAGGCTTTACTCGTGGGTAGTCGAGGTTTCACTGTGAAAAATGAATGTTATTTTTTCTAATGAGTCGACGATGCGCCAAAACCATGTAATGTAGTTTTTGGTAAGATATTTATTCTCTTTCTTATTAAATTTTTTGTCTCCATAATTGACTTCTTTCATCTTCTTTATTATGCAATTAGGGAAATATCTATAGGCAAACAACCAAAAGTAACTATTGGAAGGAAGTTTGTTTTTAACTAGTCGCATATCTTGGATAAGAGGATGGGGATACTTTTTTATCAATCTCTATTATTGTGTTATTCAATCAGCTTCTATTTCAGTAATATTTTTTTAAGCGCAGTGAAAATCATTAAATAGTGTGATAAATATTTTACCAGTAGGTCAGATGAGTGATCGATAGTCTTTATTTATGAACATGTACTTATATGTCTCTTTGTTCAAGCCTAATGGCCCCATCTTATTGCTATGAGACCTCTTTGGTTTTGACAACTGAGCTAGGTCTAGGTATTCGGTTTGTCATGGTACGAGTTGTGTTGGAGTAAAACGGAAGACACGGTGATTGGGCGGACAGATCATTCGGACAGCAACAGAGCCGAGCTCTCGATTGGACAGCCAAAAATAGAGATAAAAAAATAAGAGAAATACACACAAAATTTTAACGTGGAAAAACTCTTTTCAACTAAAGAAAAAACTATCAAAGAATACACTATAAAAATTGATTGTTTACAAGAATATTAGTTACATAAAGCCCAAACAAAGAAAAAATAATCACAAGTGTATATCACATAATCTCTCTTATCTTTACAATAAAGCTCGCCCACAGCTCTCTCAAAGCTCACTCCAAGTGATTGCCTCTACACCTCCAAGACGCACAGCTCTCAGCAATGGCACAAGCATATATATACACATGAGGCCTAGTGGTCGGCCAATCACCCTAGTAGTAGGGTGGCAGGACCACGCCTCATAGGCCTGCCATAGCAGGCGCACGCCCGACGTGATAGAGTGGTAGGCCTGACACCCTTAGAAGTTGTAGTCGCCTCAACCTCCAATCAGAGTGGGTCAACTGCTCATCTGTAAAATGCGGCTACAGCAGGCCTACGGAGAGAGAGTCAACGCCTATGCTTCCAGAGACCTCGTCCATGTCCTCAGTAACCTCTTGGACATGACGTTTCCAACGAATCCTCATCCGTCTTGACAGTCTTCTCGAACCACTCTAAAAATCTGTATTTATTTTTCCCTTTTGAGTTCGCGGACAAAAATACCACGAAGAAAATGACCCCAACAAGTTGAACACGATCCCATAAGCTATATTAAATAATTTTGAAGTAATTTTCTATATAATGTTGTGATGGAAACAATATTGAATGGCAGTCTAAGTTAAGCGTATGGCGAATGAGCATTTCCCTCAGGGCCGTTGGTCGTCCTCTCCCCCGCTTTCGACGTCAATACATACCCCTTTCTCAATAACAACCACAAGATCTCGCCATTTTTGATTTCCTATCTCTCTCTCTGGGCAGATGAGTTTCTCTATTTCCATCTTGAAATTGCTCTCTTAATTTTCACTTCCCTCTCCCTCTTTCTCCCTCTTGCCCTCCATAAATTGATTAACACTAGAATTGATACCATTGCATAATTTTGGATAATTTCTCACTCTGCCTCCGCGCATGAATTATAATTTGATCGTTCACTCATAGTTTTCGATTTCTTCCGGTTGTATCTCCCATGATATCTTGCAGTCTTTTGTGTTTTTTCCGCCGAATTCTAGGGTTTTGATCGAGAGGGAAATGAGGTATGTTTTCAGGGACGAAAAAGATGGCGTCGGCATGTTGGGGACCGGTCAGGCGATATGTTCGTATGAACAGGGATGATTCCTCCGCCGGCGGCGAGATATGTACGGACGACTCGCTTATCTGGTCCCGTGACCTCGAGAAACATTTCCTCGGCGAGTTCTCTTTTGCGGTTGTTCAGGCTAATGAGCTCAACGAGGACCACAGCCAAGTAGAGACTGGTCACGCCGCCACTTTTATCGGCGTTTATGACGGCCACGGTGGTCCTGATGCCTCCCGGTTTATCTCCGATCATCTCTTTCTTCATCTAACGAGTGAGTTTCTTTATTTTGCCCTTAGATTATTTTTCATCAATATTCTTAACCGTCATTTGATGTGCTTCCATTGATGCTTTCGTTCATCGTAGCACTAGTCTCGATTATTGAATTGCCGTTCTACGCCATGCTGTCTTCTTAGACGGCGGCCATGCTCGCCGATGCATTGTTCTTCCGAGATTTTCTCTGTCCTCGTGGCAATCGGAAAAATACCCATTTATTTTTTATTTTTCTAATTTTGTTATTATTTCTTATTTTATCATTAACTTTATATTATTTAAAAAATCTTTTCACTTTAGCCTGTTTTCGACATTACTCTGTTAGTACAAAATAAAAATTAAATTCAGAGCGAAATTAAAAAAAATGCAAAAAAAATTTTAAAAAAATATTTTTATAACGTCGAGCTAATTTTATTTGTACTTTAATTTGGATTGCTTTTATTTTATTCTTACTCTATTAAATTAATTTTCCCAATTAATTTTTCTTTTTTTATATGTCATTAAATTACTCAAAATTGATTTTAAATTTATTTATAGACATTTTTAAGAATTACTATGTCACGAATTTTACTAATCAAGATTTTTATTATCAAATTAACTCATTGTAAGTCCAAATCAGCTCCAAAGAATAATAGTTTGTCATATCCAGTTTTTAGTAATT
>JAOVVI020008845.1:0-13958 GCA_028571085.2 Nepenthes alata
GGTTTGCATGGCAATGTTCTACGCATAGCCATCATTCAGGTAATGCCTAATGTGCACATATTCGTAGCCCCTATAACCTGTTAGGGTTCAACACCCGTATTCACACGCAATCTAGCACAACAGAAAACCCGAACCTCACATTAGTCGTCAGCCACCGATTTAGTAGGAACAAGTAATAAAAAATACACAACGTTTTTAACGTGAAAACCGTTCTCAATCAAGGGAAAAACTATAGGACAAACTCCAAAAAAGTATTCACTATGTAAAATCGGTTGTAAAAACTTTCGAGACAAAATACCAGCAACACACCCAAGATAGAATAAAAAAATAATTTTCTGAATACGGAAACTCTCATTCCTTCTTATCTCTTTATTTTTCTTCTCTCATTCCTTTCACTAGTGGTACACTTCACTCATTGATTTTACAAGAATAGTGGTAGACAGTGAACGACGAGAGCTCTTTTCCGCACTTCTACTCCGTTCCACTCTCCTTCCACGTTCCACCGCAACTATTGCCGCTGCTACATCCGTCTACCACACCCGCGGCCCTTACAGCTTTTGTTTGCCACTTGTTTGTCTGTTTGAAGCGCCTAATGCATCCTTATAAAAACCTTGACTCCAAATCCCACCTGCTCACTTAGCCTGATCTTGCAATTGATTTGTCACACCAACCTTATCTTTTTCTCTGTGATTTCACCAAACACGCATATACTGCAAGTCAACCTGCTCTCTACACGGATGATGCATGTTCTACATGTCAGTTACCTACTCTACAAACTTACCAACTCTGAAAGGCCAACTACTCTACTAAGTCAGCTGCCATCTTTCCATGCAAGCTATCTTCGGCCATCACTTAGGCCATTAAGTCGTCACTAGTCTCTTTGGTCAACGTAGCTTTCTGACCGTCCAACCTTTGTCCATTTCGGAATTCCACTCCAAAATTCTTCTCCTGGAATTCTATTCCGACCATTTTCAGAATCTCCATATCGAAAATTCCATACTGGCCATTCCATTCCGACAATTTCATACCGGCAAATCCATACCGAGAATTCAATTCCGACATTTGCCACTCCGGATTTCCACTCTAGCAAATGATACTCCCACATTTGTACTATGAAAATCCACTCTAAATTTTTACTTAAAGATTGACCACTCCAACAAATGGCCTTCTCCGAGATTTACCTACTCCGGCAAATGGTCTTCTTCGGTCTTTGTTACAGCCAGTTTGCAGCACTCAGAATATCGCACAAAACCTGCGCGATCCGATAACGTGTCCATTTATTCAGCCATCCACAAGAGAGTATCCAAATCCAACAAACTTTTCCTCACGATATTGTGAGGGAAACCTTTGCTTTTTTTTAGCCACTGTCATCGCCTGTCTTTCGATAGCCTTCCCTCAATTGGGATCCCGATATTGGCCTCCGCAAGCCTAAATGATACATTCTTCCGCTCGATTGAACATGGAGTAGTCCAACTCCCCTTCAATTTCTTCTCCTCAATCGAATCATTCTCTCCTGTACTCCGCCTTGACCACCTCAGCTCCGCCCTTAGCTCTGCTGGCTCCACCCTTAGCTCTGCTGGCTCCACCTTTGACCCTGCTCAGTTCTACTTTTGGCCCTGTTGACTCCGCCCTTGACCCTACTTGCTCCACGGTACTTTTACCGTTTCTTCTCGCGCCACACTAAATGGCAAGCTCCTCGACGACGACACTATCAAATCGAAGGTTCACAACCTCATTCTGATACCATTTGTTGGGGTATCAGAAGAGACTTAATGCAACTGTCTCTAATACCATTTGTTGGGGTACAACACCTGAATTCACACTCAACCAGGCGCAGCGAAAAATCTGAATCCTCTGTCAGTCGTCAGCCACCAATTTAGTATGAATAATGAACAAAGAATGCACAATATTTTTTAACGTGAAAACCCTTTTCAACTAAAGAAAAAACCACAAGAAAAACTCTGAAAAAATTTACACTATATAAAATCGGTTACAAAAACCTCGAAATAGAATACTAGTAATACACTTGAGACAGAATAAGAAAAATAATCTCAAAAGTAAGGAAACTCTCATTCCCTTTTATCTCCCTATTTTTCTTCTCTCATTCTTCTCACTAATAGTGCACTCCATTCACTGATTTTACAAGTGTGGCGGTAGATAGTGAACAACAAGAACTCTCTTCTGCACTCCTACTCCGTTCCACTCTCTTTCCACGTTCTACCGTAACTATTACCGCTGCTACTTCCATCTACCGCACTCACAGCCACTGCCGTGGCTACTACCGCTTTCACTTACCGCTTGTCTATCTGTCTGAAGTGCCTGGTACGCCCTTATAAAGACCTTGACTCCAAATCCAACATGCTCACCTGGCCTAATCTTGCAGTTGATTGATTACACCAATCTTGTCTTTTTCTATGCGACTTCACCAGTTCTTGCGCTTTCCAAGACACGCATGCTCTGCAGGTCAACCTGCTCTTTGCACAAACGGCGCATGCTTTGTATGTCAGCTATCTTCTCTGCAAAACTTACCAACTCCAAAATGTCAACTGCTCTGCTAAGTAAGCTGTCATCTTTTCATGCAAGTTGTCCTCGGCCATCACCTGGTGTCCTCGATCGTCACTAGTTTCTTTGGTTAACACAGCTTTCTGACCGTCTGGCCTTTGTCCATTCCGGAAGTCCATTCCGACCAATTCCGAAATTCCCATACCGGAAATTCCATATCGAGAAGTCCATACCGGCCATTCCTGCCATTCCATTTCGGCAATTCCATAGCGGTAAATGCATACCAAAATTTCGTACCGACCATTACATTCCGAAATTCCATACCGAAAAATCCATTATGGCAAATCCATACCAAGAATTCCATTCCAGCAAATGCCAGTTCAGTAATTGCCACTCCGAAAATCCATGTTGGAAATGGTCACTCTCTTGTGGGTGATTTTAACAAACTAGTTTGTCATCGAGGTGCATTAGCCGGTCAACGTATGTTAACCGGCTAGAAGGCAAAAACGGTCAATGGTGTTTGATCGGCGATGGTCAACGGCTGGTCAACGACGGTCAACGGACGGTCAACGAAATATTGACCGGATGGCTGCGGATCTGGTCAACAGAAGGTTGACCGGCTAAGGCTGGAAAGGAAATCGGGAGAGGATTTCTTGATTGTATTTTCGGAGTAGAAAATACTGGAGCACCTTTGGGTTGCCGGTCAATATGTTGACCAGATGGGAAGAAATAATTTACCCGTTGGTATTACTGGTATGGAATCAATCAAGGAACATCGGAAGACTCTTGTGATAGCCAATGGGCATAGACGGCCATGGGACTTGACTGCAGCAACGACAAAGGACGTTGAGACAGATGGCAACAAGTTGTTAGGCAGCAGAGCAGGTGGCAGACCTGCAGAGCATGCGCCGTCTGTGAGAATGACAGACTGCAGAGTTGGTGGACAAAGTTGTTGGCAGAGCAGGTGGCAGACATTTAACCACACTCAACCTGCCTATTGGTTAAAGCTTCCAGACATACTGCTATATATACACACGCTGGGCTTGCTGTGCAGTAGGGCTAGTGACACAGAGTGTGTGAGAATAGTGAGAGAGTCTTGTGTGAAAGAAAAAGAGGGGAGTGCACCACCAGTGAGTAAGAAGGAAGAAAAACAGGGAGTAAAAGAGAGGAGAGTTCTTCCAGTTTACTTCGGAGAGATTTTTCTTTGTTGTTCTCGGGTGTGTAGCGAATACTCCATCTCGAAGGTTTGTAACCATTTTTCACATAGTGGTTTTTCTGTTGCTCTGCTCCCGTGGTTTTCCTTTGGTTCATAAGGGTTTCCACGTAAAAGGACGTGTGCTTCTTCTTCCTCTTTCCCTTTATTGTTTATTATTCTGTCTGACGACTGCCCAGATTCCAACAATCCACTCCGAGATTCGCCACTCCGGTAAATAGTCTTCACCGAGATTTGCCTACTCCAGTAAACGGTCTTCTATAGTCTTTACTGCAGCCACTTTGAAACACTCTGAATATTGCACAAAACCTGTGCGATCCGATAACGTGTCCGTTTGTTGAACCACCTACAAGGGAGTGACCAAATCCAATATAACCTCCCTCATCAGAATATTAAGAAAAGGCTATCTTGTATAGGAATATTTGCACCATCCTCCTTAGGTAACTGGCTTTCTATATGTAGGTTATGTTTTCAAACCCACTTACACTAACTATTTTGGGGTATGAAACTGCAGTAAAGCAGGATTCCAGGTTATCGGTAGCAAGGATTATTTGCTCAATATGTTCTTCGGGTCATCACAATTGTGCAATAAGCTTACCCAGGATATAAGAGCCTATTTGTTCCTCATGGAACTTTTAGAAATGCGCTGTATCAGAAAATTTTGCAGAAATATACAACAGTGGTACACTAGGGAACTTACCCATACAAAAAGTACCATTAATTTCAAGTTTCAGCTTTCTAATAAGCTCTCCAGTGGAGCCCCTGGTTTGTAGTTCTGGAAATAAAACATAGCGGAAGCTATCCGTAACAAAATCTCAGTTTGGACTGACTTCAGTTTTTTAGCAGAACATATAAATATAAAGGCTTAAAGCATATCAGAGTTTAGTAAATTGAATCTCAGGCTGTCTGGATCAAGTCATTAACCCAATTTAATTAAGGCAGAGAGTATTAGCCAGTCGTATGGAGTGTATGGCATGACAAGCAGTTCCCTTCATAGACTTGATTAAAGTTCGAAGCTACTTGAGTTTAGGATGGATCAAGTAAAGGTGCAAGGCAGAGATTTTTGTACTTAAGTCAACCTACGCCTATCTACTAGCAGACTCAAGAGCTTTCCCAATAATAGAACACGTAAAAGTGTTCTGTTTCATACAATTCATGGTCTAGTGGGCCAAAGGAAACACATATCCCAAGCCCAGCATGCCGAAGCATCTCTACTTCTGTAAAGCAATAACAATATATGACACTTTCAGGATAATTTATTCTCATCATGCAATCTATGTTGCAGGCAGCATTGCCACAATCAATCACCTCTTTCATTTATGCTAAAGAATATGGACTGCATGCAGATGTGCTTAGTACTGCGTAAGTTGGTTTAAATACAGTTATTCAATTTCACTTGATATTTGGGTAAAAGCAGCAACAAACATCCATCAATAGATAATTAGCAGATTTAACTAGTTGCAATTGATTTTTGGCCTCAAATTTGTGATTGCAGGGTGATATTTGGGATGATGGTATCACTTCCAGTGTTGATCGCGTATTATGCAGTTCTAGAGATTTTGTAGTAACTCTTCCATCAGTTTTTTCTTGAACAAATGAGAGGAACAGCAGACTGGTCTTGCCTCTCTTGATGTAAAAGCAGTCTGGACTCTAATCTGCTTATTCAATCTATGATTCTGAACTGACATAATATCTAAAAGTGTAATTTCCATTTTTTGTGCCCTTGTAACTAAGCTCGAGGGAACTTCGGCATCAAATCTATGCATTTTTAATGTTATTATTTTCATGTTTACATCATTGTGGCTGTATATATCTACTACTAGTGTTAATCTAGTGGCACCAAGTACACGTAGAGTAACAGGTGACAATTGGTCCAGTAACACTGGTTTCAATCAAGAATATTTCTCCTTCTGGATCACATATGTTTTGAACAAAGCTGACTGCCATGGTGCACAAGTGTAGGTTTAGACGATTGTGACATTGGAGGAGTTTGTGGGGAATAGGCATTAGTGAGTGTGCTTGTGACTTGGTAGATATTTCTTGATGCAGCATTACCATGGCTAGCAATGTCGTGGGCAATGTCAATGTCTGCATGAGTTTGATACATCGACAATGTCTGTGTGGACAATGACGTACAGTGAATGAGTTCACCCATGTTGAGAGATTTTCTCAAATACTAGGGGGATTTTGAGTTTGAAAAAAAAATTCTATGAGCAACCAAGGACCTTTACTAGCTAACGAATTTCATAAATCCCTTTTTCACTCAATTCAAAAGGAAAATGCTTTCAAAGATCAAGAAGTTCATCAAAACAAAGAAGACCGAGAATGGCTTACATAAGGTATTCGTGCTTGGATAGCAATTCAGGATCACCCTCGGTGAGAACATTAAGTATAGTTGGAGTCTTCTAAGTTGTGCTCCTTGGGGGAGGGGCGGGGAAGAACACAAAGGCTCATAAACTTCTATAGACAGAACTGTGGTGTCAATGACTCCACAACCCATTGTGTTGTCATGGCGCAAGGGGCACCAGAAAACACCCAAGTAACCTACCCAATGATAGAGCCTAGGGACATGTAGTGTGGTTTCACCATATGGTCTTCAAGAGGTTGAAGGGCCAAGTGGCCACTACCTAGTGAAGGTCAGAGGACTCAATAGGGCAGGCAAGTGCTAAGCCAGAGGTTAATACTGTTCGTATACATTTGAGATGTGCTACCTCACATAATACATGAAAGATGGTCCTTTAAGGCAAAACGTATGCGGGATATCGTGTCTAATTTTGTCCATTTTAGATATAACTCAAAATTACAGAAAAAAATTGAACATAATACGACACAAAATTAAAAGTATTACTAAACGAGTTATTTATTAAAATAAACTAAAGGTTTATCATTTGAAAAGAAATTATAAATATTTTGCATGATCATTGACACAAACATGACTGGCTAAAACAAATTGGCACCTCTAATCAGGTGTAGCAAGCACAAGGTAAGGCAATACTTTCAATATAAATTTCAAATTGATGTTGTTGTATATGTTATTTACCAAGACATGTGAATTGTGACATGTCATCATTCTTGGGCAACTAAGATGTCCTATGGACTGAATTTCCTTTACAAGTGTCGAGAACACTGCTAGACAAAAGGATAAAGAGCTCGGATGTGAAAGATGGTGTGACCTGGATACAAGTGATGCGCATTGGTGGTTACTGAGTCTCAAATGTTGCTTAGGAAGAAGGGTGCTGTGTGTGCCAAGCTGCAAGACAATGACCAAAGTGTTGCAAATAGGAAGGTCGTGGTGAGGCCTTCAACACCATCAAATGATCACTGCATGCAAGTGCCATGTTGGCCAGAAAACCTTCAATGGGGCAAGTGTCAGCTTGGTAGTGAGCCCTAGTGTCAAAAGGTGGAAAACAAGACACCCAATCCAAGGACTCTGATTGACAAGCCTTGTGTAGCTAAAAGTTAGAGACAGGAATTTTGGATCCTCAATTTGAATAAGGTTGGCCGTGACTTAGAGAAGTTTTGGCAACACACAATCAATTTCTACTATGCAGGAGTTGGACCATGAAACTGAGCCTGGTCATTTCAGGCTCTTGTTGCATCAAATCTTTGGTCATGTGGTTCTCTACTTAACCAGGGCATAGGATACTATAGAAATTCTGCTTTTGGGTTGCTTCAGGTTAGGATCAAGTTAGCTTTGAACCACATTTAAATCAACAAAATAACCTCTCAGCAAATGCATAGGTAAGGTGGCGTACATTTAACACACTTCAAAGCTAGCAATGGCAGAAGCCATTTGGACAAGGCCACCCTCTTTGTGTTGGACCAATTAGATATCGTGACGATCATATTAGTTTTTTATTTCAATTAAGATTTTTTCATGCAAATTTATTTACAGGTTTCCGATTCTGTAAGGAGGTAAAAATCAAGCAAGTCATGTCACTCTCAAGTTGAGTCATTCATTCAGGTTCCTATTATTCTGAGTACAAGTTGATTTCAGTTTCCTATGCATGCGTGTTTCAACTATCTTATGATGCAGTCAGCTAGTTCAGGTGATCTAGGTAATACAATTTCAGTATATTTTGGGGATAAAATCAGGTTTTGCTGGTTAGCCAGTTGGGCCAACATCCTATCAAAATTTTCCCAAATTCATCATATTTAATCTATTTTAGGTAACCTTCCAGAAAAAGAGTTCTCAAAAGCAACTTTTACACTTTGGGGGGAGTAAATCAGAAAATAAGCAACGATCAGACTCAGGAGAACAGTTAACAGAAACTTCTGTGCACAAAAAACCACCAAGATGGACTGCCTGGGCCAAGGAAGGAACATATGCACCAGTATCTTTGAAGACACCAGAAGAGGACGATCTAAACAGTTTACAACATACAGAAGTTTCAATGAAGCCATTATCACTTACAATAGAATCCCTAGATATTGCACATCTTTCTAATATAAGTGACTCTCGCATTTCAGGCCACTTGTCCAGAACAGAAGGTGTAGGGATGCCCACATGACAAGCACCCAGTTAATACAGTCTCAAAGCAATTATCTAATTGGGGTGAGCAGAAGAAAGACAAAATGACTTTTAAGTACAAGCACTCCATTCCATTTCTTCTTTCCACTTGAAAACTGGGTAGCAAATTGATATACCATTTGAAGTGCAGCAAATGCCTAATGAAAAGAGAACACATTCCACTAACAAACAATCAAATGTAGGCTCCATTTGGTTGGATTAAAAATATTTTCCTTCTACGGGAAAATATTATTCCCAATTTACTTTTGTAACTTCCTGTTTTCTGCAACATTTGGACAATGGAAAACAATTTAAAAGGATAGCTAGTGCAGAAACCTAGGAGTCTCTAAAATACACCACCTTATATCTTTGTTGTGGAGGTTATTTTGTGGTTTTAGTAGTAACATTTATGTTGCAACAAGAATCATTAGGGTTATGTTGAGGCTCACCTTCAATGAAAAATGATCTCCATCATTGTTGTTTTCCATTTTGAGAGTTGATTGCACCACCACCACAGCTGCCACTAACACTACTCATGCCACCACATCACTACTATGACCAACACCCCCACTATCACCACCACTGCCATTCCACCACCACCACAACTACCACTCTCCGCAATCCAATTTTTTATACAACTAATAGGAAATTATTTTCAAAGAAAACATAATTTCCTCAACCAAACATGGCAAGATTAGCTGGGAATTATCAATTTCATTATAAAACAATTTTCAATGGAAGTTATTTATCAGAAAAATAAAGTTCTTCATTCAACCAAACATAACCTAATTCGTACCACATAACAAATGAACAGATACAATTACATTGAACTGAGCACAATATGGCGCATATGACTAGATTGTTGGGGATCGAACAACCCGAATTCACCTGATCCGGCATAGCAGAAAGCCCGAACCAGCCATCATCGTCAGTTACAAATTTAGTAGGCATAAGAAACAAAAGATACATAATATTTTTAACGTGGAAACCCTTCACAAATCGAAGAGGAAAACCACGGAACACTTAGTCCACAATAAGTCCACTATGTGAAATTAGTTACAAAAACCTCGAGATGGAGTATCCGCTACATATCCGAGAAAGACTAAGAAAAACAACTTCAAATGAAGGAAAACCCTCACTTCGTTCTTATCTGTCAGTTTTTCTTCTCTCCTTCTCACCGGTGGTGCATTCCACTCTCTTTTCTTTTTCACACACACCTAGATTTTATCGTTGTGACTTCACCGCCTCAGCTGATTTCTCTCAAGGTCATCTTCACTGCATGCCCAACATGCATATATATATTGACTTTGCCCGGAGACCATTTACCTAATAGACAGGTTGCATGTGAAAAACACCTGCCATCAGCAGCTCTGCAACCTGCCACCAGCACTCTGAAATCTGCCACCTGCACAGACGGCACATGTACTGCAAATCATCATGCGTTGCAAAGATGGCGTCCACTCTGCAGAGATTGCGCATATTCTCCAAAAATCATACATACTCAGTCAATCTTCTGAACTGGCATCCAAGTGCGCTTTCTGCACCTAGGTCCTCGGGCTTTCCTGTGCCTTTGGCCATCACAGAGTTCCCTAGCATTTCTTGATATTTTTAGGCAATGATAACGACCTCGAACACTATCCCATGTCCTCGAGCGTTTCCATACTAGTAATACCAACTAATAAATTCTGTGCGCCTTCAACAGTCGGTCAACGAATGTTGACCAGAATCCATAATCTGCCGGTGTTGACCGGTCACTTTGCCCCAAAGTGCTCATGCGCGCCTTCAGGTCATTTCGTCTCTGAAAAATGCACTCCCGCTTTTTCACTCTAAAATGCACTCCGACATTTTTCACTTTGGAATCTTCAGAAAATGCTCTCCAGCATTTTCCACTCCGGGAAATGGTCTCATGGATTTTCACTCTGAAAATTCACTCCGAATTTTCTCTCCTGAGAAATCCACTCCAACATTTCCTCTCCGGAAAAATCCATTCTGGATAATTCCTCTCCTGAATTTTCCTCTCCGGAAAATTTAGTCCGGAATATCATTCCGCTCTGGCATATTCCAAGCCGACATTTTTTCACATGGGAGCGACCCCAACATAGATAACCAGAAACAAATAGTCTAAATATTGGTGAGCATGGAACCAATTAGCAATAGACTTACAAGATTAGATACAAACATGAGAACGGGACCAGCCAGAATGCCCAAGCCCCAAAAAAACTCCAATCTGCAAAAAATTCCAGACAACAGCCACAACATTAATCAAGGCTGAAACAAAACACGATAATCATATATATATATATATATATATATATATTTCCATTAAATCTTTTCTTTAATCTAGAGAATAACCTATCTATGTTTCTACTCTCTCTTCGAGGGCTAGGGTTATTGTTCGTCGAAGAAAATTCGTGAACTTCTGAGTGACCGGACTATATATGCTTTGAATTTTCAATTTGTCGTTCTTCTTTTCTCCTGAAGCCGTCGACTATATATGAACTGAAAAGAAGCCTGAGTTAGGGTGGAGCCCGCCGAGAAATGTTACCGTTAAATTTTGGGATCGGAACCAATTTTAAGGTTAGACGACGAATGCAGGCCGTTTTTTGATTGGACTACTAAAAAACTTTTTAACCATTTTATAAAATACTATTTAATATTCAAATTTTAATTATTATTTTTTTAATTTAACAGTTAAAATGAAAAAAGTACGATAAAATTTATGAATCCAAGATACCAAAAAAAATATTTTTATTTTTATAAAAATAATTTGAAGTAATCATATTTTAATATGTGCTTATTGACAGATAAATAAATACTAATTTTAGAATTATTTCATGATAAATTGGGTAATTTTTTTCTTAGAAAACAAGATAGTCTTTTTCAAGAAAAGTAAAAACTTAATAATAATAAGTTTAAAAATTTTGAAAATAAATCTGATATTATTTCAATATCTGCAAAAATTGTCTTTCAAATGTAGTAGATATTTTTAAAAAATAATCAGTTAAATATTATAGCTCATTTATTTAAAATGTCATATAGAATAATTATATAATTATAAATATCTAAGTACTTATCATTTCGACGTTGATTTTAAACAGGATAATTTATTTCAACTATCCCACCCTGTTTTACTCTTAGAATTCGTAAAAGTTATATCTTTTATAAAAATTGATAGATTTATTTTTTATATTTTAACTATTTATTTTTTAATAAATAATTATAATTTAACTATTTAAAAAATAAAAAATTAGTTAAAATTAATTATTTTAAAATAATTAATTTATAATTATTTATTTAAAAATAATCCATTAAAATAGAATAAATTTTATACATTCTAATATATTATTATATTTTAGTCATGTATTATAAGAGTAAATACTTACAGTTAAAATAAAAAGAGAATTTGAAAATTTGTGCATCAAGTTGAGTTGCGGGTGTGCTTGCATAAAAAAACGAGAGGGAGCTTTGCATAGGATGATTATTTTTGTATGAAAGTGGGGATCCTATTTCTCTAAATTTAAAAATTAGATTTAAAAATAAAAAAGATATTAAAAATAGTTATATTTTAATTTTTTTAATAATATTAACATTTATTAATTATTAAATCTATTATTTTAAAAAAATATAATAAAAATAATTATTCAAAAAGTATTATTTAATATTTAAGTTTTAGATATTGATTTTTTTAAACAAATTACCCAAATGAGATAAATAGAATCTGATGGATATTGTAATCTGTTGGGTCTTAATATAGGGGCCCATAAAGTGGGGCCTAAACGAAAGGCCCAAAAACAGAAAGCCCGGGATAGCGAAGGCTGCACGGCTTAAGAGGCCCAAAGACACAGGCTAATATTCCAAAAGTCAATGCCATAATCAAAGTCCGAGAGGCCCCGTTGACTAATATGGGCTCAAGGACATTGCAAATAGCAGACGACATCCGAATACGAGGACAAGAAGAAGACGCTCGAGAACTTCAAATGTCCCGTCAGGCCGCGGGCTAGTCCAAGAGCGAGTCCGCAAACTCATAGGATAGCAGTGCGCGACACGAAAGGACGATGACTATCTCTCACACGGTCGAGAAACGCCAACTAAGTAAACCTCGCTGATTTCCAAGAAGCACGCGCCATTATAAAGAGTCCAAACGGCTCCTGACACACCGTATCAGCGCAGCTGGCGTCCCTGACACGCCATATCTGCAGACAGGCGTCACGCCCAAGCAACTGACGACAGGTGTCCCTGACGTACCTGCCATCGCCGCAGGACAGGTTGCCAACCACTCGGCCACCCGATGGCCGCCACGTGTCCCCATCTCAACAGGCCATCTCGCCTATAAATACCCCGTGAAACCTCACTTGCAGGGGGACTCCTCATTTTCAAGGAAGATTATTCCAGACAAAGAAAAAAGATAGAGAACTTTCAAAAGAAATGAGAGCCGAAAAAAAGAGTAAAAAATACTCAACTTACTTGTACTTTGTAAATACTTCGAATCATAGTGAAGCATACTTCTAGGCCCAGAGCCTCGTGGTTTTTTTTCCCCATTCAAGAGGAAACTTTTCACGTAAAATTTGGTGTCAATTTCTCCTCTTCACATCTCACGCCCTTACACATCTGTGTTGCACTGGGCCTCAAAACCCAGGACACAACATAATCGATGGCCTAAAAAAAATCAGCCTAAAGTAAATTCAAACCAAGACATAACCTTAAGCAGTTTGCTCTTAAGATGAAGACGAAACTAACCTAATGGTCAAGATGATTTTCTATTCTTATCTCAAAGTAGCAGCCTCAGGCATTGGTTGAAACCACCTACTGGATTAAACCTTGTACGTCTAGCAGTTTCTTAAACGGTTGACAAGAGGAGTCAACCATCCCCCAACTTCTATAAAAATTTATCTTTTCCAACAAAAAAATTAGTCAGCACTTCAGACAAAAAAAATGTAATTAAAAGATACCAAACGCATACACACACGTTCTCTTTCAAATTAAAACGCTTTCATAAAAGCACAAATTTTCGGATCATAAATATAATCATAACACTTAATCTTACATCATCTGTCTTCCTTCTCTTTTAAAAAAGATATTGACTTGAGTATAAGAAAATATATCAAAAAATGAGTCTCGTCAATGCTTTGACTATATTTTGGTTGCACAAAATTCATATTAAAGACGTACAGAGATTAAACCTATTTTAAACCGAACAAACAAACTTTGGCCCTTTTTATCCGTATTATAATTTAAATTCTCAGATGCATCAGAATCCTACATTTACTTGAACAAAATAAAATCCCCAAACGTTGAACCATCAAACTTTATCCATTCCATGTCAAATTTATTTCTAAATAATATTATTATTTTATATTAAATATGCCATTTAAAAAAAAATCAGTAATCTAACTAAAATATTAAAATTATAACATACCCATAAATATATATTTTTTCATCATATATTTCGGTATAAACATGTCCCATTGCTTTTCTCCATTCCTCCATATGAAAAGGACATAGCAAATTAATTATAAAATTATATAATAGTTAATCAGAGCAATTTAAAACATTATAGACAGACTTATATTAATAATAATAATTTTAATTTTCAATACTGCACACATAAATTTATCTATTATATATTCTTTGTATGTAATATTATCTATAGAAAACTTAGTCCACGGGTGAAAAGTATTGGAAAAAGATATCGACCTAGTTTAGTCATAAAGTAAATACCTGTGAAATTGTAAC
>JAOVVI020008846.1:0-13957 GCA_028571085.2 Nepenthes alata
AATATCCTAAAGATTTAAGGATATTCCCTTTTTTGCTATATATGTATTAATAATGAATTTAAAAAGCATATAATATTACGGATAATATTATTATATAAAATATAAGAATACTCATATTAAATTATCTGTCTAAAATAATACATTAGATTTACTACATTCCTATTATGTATGAGACAAATTACATAGTCTATATAGCTTATTTAATGCTCATTGAAAATTTTTCGAATAAATTTATTTTGTAATTTTAAAAACTTGTTATAAAATTTTAGGTAATATGATGTGGACTATTTTTTTTCTTTTTTCAAACATTATTTTTAATTATATTTTAAATTTATTTTCATGTGAAGAGATAGATGCAGAAATATTTTCTATATTTTTGTTTGCATGTCACTGTATAATCAACCATTCTTTTACAGAAAAAGTAAATAGTCTATATTAGAATAGTTATAATAATGATAATTATATAAATAATTTAAACTAAAAAATATTAATTATTTAATTTAATAAGAATATTACATATATATATATCCCAATATGTATAATTAATTTAAATTAGAATATAGTTATCTTCTTATTTAAAAAGAATATAATATCATTAATAAAAAAATAATATTATATCTTTAATAAATAAGTGATATTATATTCTTAATATCGCCTCTCAAATTTAATATTATTTGAAAGAGAATAGCTTGTGCTTTAAAGTTAGATCAATGTGGTGACCAGACGGATGATCATTTATGAAAATATCAATGGAAAATGAAAAATAGATGAAGAGTACTTTTTTTGAAGTGATGATGCACAAAATAATAAATATTTTTGATATATTTTATCCATTTATAAAACACATCATTATTAATAATATGGATAATATCGTAATTGTTGCAATAAAAGGGAGTACCGTTAGATTGAAGAATACAGATTTCCTATAAGAGCCAACAAAGCTAGAGAAATTCATATGCAATATAAGCAAGAGTACAACATTAAGTCTTAGTGCTAAAATGAGTCTATTTTTTACCGCGTCAATAGATAATAGAATCCTCTAACAGGTAGAGAAAATTAGTAGTGGACTATCCATTAATGGGGTCATCTATTCAATCAATATCAGAAAATACTTAGAGCTCCAATGAACGATCAGATAAAAAATAGAGCCCATGAAATATAATGTCTTTCACAAAATAGAAAATACGAAGAATAACTGTATAATAAATAGAATATGAAGTTTATATAAATGGACTGACATAAAAAAGTGGCCAAAATGACATCAGAAAGTCATTGGAAGTTTAGTAGGTGGTGACTAAGGGTGGTGGCCAGTGGCCGATGAAAAATAGGCGGCGGTTGGCAAGCTAGGTTCTTGAGAGGTGGTAGAATAACAACAATATTGGTAACATCGGTGCCATTCTAGAATAGTTCTTAATAGTGTTTTAAATACCAGGTATTTATTTTGGAGATAAGAAAAAGAAATCAATTTCAGTTGGGGGATACTGATTCGAATAGGTTTAGTAAACATATTTTTGATACCATAAAAAAATATAAAGAGTGAGATAAAGAATATTTTTTATATAATTTTGTGTGTATATAACTCTATAATGGACTATTTTTTTTATAAGATAGGAAGGCAGATTAAATTATAAAAGTTATAATAACAGTAATTATATAAATAGCCAAAATTAGAATATATTTATCCTATAATTTAAAAATAATATCATATATATCATGATATACAAAAACAATCTAAATTATAAGATAATAATTTTTTTAATTTATAAAGAATATGGCATTCTTAATAAATATATTATATTATACCCTTAATAACATAGTTTTAAAGTCCCCATTGTCGTGGAGTAAAATTGCAGGCAGATTTGGACTTATTGGGAGTCTTATAGTAATATATATTTGATGCTAAAAATCTTATAATATTAAATATTAAAGCAACTATTTATCTTAGAATTTTTATTTTAGCCGCATCATGTGAAATTAAAATGCTAAAAAATTAATGTTATAATATATTATGAAATTAGGACTCAATTAAATGTTAATAAAAAAAATTACTAACAAATCAATACTAAAAAAAAAATAGAATTAAAAATATTGTTACAATTTCACATCTCCTCTTCATTTGCGATAAAATTCAGTTTTTATTTTAGCAGCTAAAAATGTTGGTTTTATAAATTCAATTCCGTTCAAGCTCTACTGTAAACCCGGTTTTTTATTTGGTTTAAATTTGATGGAAATAATTATTATACATTATAAATTATAAGAATTAAAAAAGTAAAAATAATTAATATCATAAAATTAATTTTGTCTCCAGACTTCAAAAAATTTCAATTTGAAGGTTTGGCAAATAATCAACCAGACACGTCTATTAGTGTTGCGTTCAAGATTTCGGTCTTCTCACAACGACGATGTGAGATGGCGTCATACATCTGTCGGAGTGCCCCGGCGGACGGAACCCGTGGCAACACAAATATTTGAGTGTGAAAAGGTGAAGAGAGGGAAAGAAAGAAGCACACCGGAATTTACGTGGAAAGCCTCCCATTGAATGATGAGGAAAAACCACGAGACTCTAGGCCTCAAGAATACTTCACTATGGGTGAAAGAATTACAAGTACAAGTTACAGGATTATTCTCTCTTTTTTTATTAGTCTACTTTGAGAATTTTCCCGGTCCCTTTTTCAATGTTCTGGTTAGGTATTTATAGTGGGAGATTTTTCCCTAAGATAAGCCCACGTGGCCGCTGGTGCATGCGGGGAGGCTGTCCACCTACTCTACTGATTGGGCCATGCTGTGTCAGGCATGATAGCGTGTGCAGGGAGGCCAACCGCCGGCGCCGCTGATTGGGCCGTACTGTGTTAGGCGTGCTCGCCCTTGATGTCAGTCTTGAAATGAAAAGGCATGCCCTGTGCGTCATTATATATTGCGGAGGCGGCGCGTCGCAGAGGTTGCATACTCCTTGGTAACAATGAAGTCTCTGAGCTGGCGCTCTCGGCCGTTTCTGAAATACCTATCGTCCTTAAGCTGCGTATCTGGCCTTCTCCCAAGTCCGCAGAATCACCGAGAGAGATAGTTCTCGGACGTCAATTATACTATTGATCAGTGAAGGATCTCTGGTTCCTCGCGGAATGTCCTCGGGCTGTCGCAGCAAGCATCGACCTCTCGGGTCAATCCAGGCTCACAGGAGCGTCTGATGTCCTCTGTCTTTTTATGCTAAAATAAGGTCTCGGTCAAATTAGCTCTCTAGGCCTCTTGGGCCTTGCATCCGTACTTTTGGGCCGTGCTTTATAGGCACCGGGGTATTGGAACCCATCACTAGCCCCCCATGCCAAATGGCTCGAGATCCTCGACCGTTTGGCATGGCGCCACTGCTCCTCTCGGAAGGCTGATTTTTTCTGCGACGGTTTGTCCGTGTGCGTGTTATGGCCTGGGAAAAACGTCCGAGGAATTAAAAACATGGCTGTCTACTTTTGTTTCAGTTTTTAATGGCTCTAGTCTGGGACTACATACGTCCTCGGAAGCAACGCAGTGCAAGGTCTGGTGAAGAAGTGTCCCAGAACTTCTTTTGAGTCTGAGACTTTTCTAGTGTCGCCGTTTT
This sequence comes from Nepenthes alata, assembly GCA_028571085.2. NCBI lineage: Eukaryota > Viridiplantae > Streptophyta > Magnoliopsida > Caryophyllales > Nepenthaceae > Nepenthes > Nepenthes alata. Next base: position 3,590 of record JAOVVI020008846.1, read on the forward strand.
GAGCCTCTGCAGAGCATTTAATGCTCAATTGACGGGCTGACACTTACCTCGGGAAGCTAAAGCCTATGATTTCCCTTCGGCGAATGGCCAAGTGACACGTGACGAGGGGTAATAATGGTACGCCTTGTTGAATTTCAAAGTGATAAATTACCCTTCTCATTTCAGAAACCCCATTTCTGCCGTTCGCTTTCATTTTCCTTGCTGAGCGTTTTTTCTCCAAGTTTTTAAACTTTTGTTCTTCGACTCCCCCTTCGCCTTTTCTTCTTCTGCTATTCATGGCTCCATGAGTAAAAGAGATTGCCTCCTCACTGACGCTCGGGAGGCTTGAGGATATCCGCAGGCGATATGGTATCCCAGACTCCATGGCCATGGTGGTATTGGAGCCCAGTGATAGGGCATGCAGTCCGCCGGATGGCTTTATTGCTGTGTACAAGGTCCATCTCAAAGGTGGGCTTGGTTTTCCTGTCGCAGAGGAGTTTTACCTCATTATGATGGCGCTAGGCGTTCCTCTCGTCAGGTTGCAGCCCAACGCGATCAGGTATCTGATTTCTCTGTGCATTTTCGCTCGCCGCCATGAAAAACTTTTGGAGGCTCCCATGCTCAAGGTTATGTTTCGTTTTACACAAACCTTGATTGGATAACAATGACCCATCACCCGAATTTCTCCGTTATATGTCGGGGGAACCCTGATTCCACAAAGAGGTGGAAAGACAAGTTCTTTTTCTTGGGCGTCAGGGAGGCCGTAAGGGAGTTCTCGGACCTGATGATGGCCAACCTCGGGGGCTTTCATGAAAATAAGCGTAATATTTAGTTGTCATCCGAGAATCTGGCAAAGGCCAAGTGGGGGCCGCAGTCCGAGGCCTCTGTCGTGGCTCCTTCTGAGAAGACGAAGAAGAAAAGATTGAGGAGGAAAGGAAAGTCTCTGAGGATCGGGGGGCCAACAGAGCGCCCAAAAAAGAGTTGTCCGGTTGAGAGTTCTAAACGTCCGGTGACCATCGTTGACTATCCCTCATCCGATGATGAGGACGACGACGATGACGATGATGATGATGCTGTGATCGCACCCCTTCTGAAGAGGTTGAGGACTGGTCCTTCACTGCGGTCCTCGGAGGCTGAGGGTCCTGAGCCTGCCTTCCCTGTTGCTCCTCTGGGTGGACCTTGTGGGAAGATCGTGAAGATTGTGAAGTTATTGGATGCCCAGTCTCCCGATGATGAGTCAACTCCCATTGTTCCAGCTGATTTTGCTGGTAAAGTTTCGAACAGGATTGACGATCCTTCCGAGGACATAGGTGGTGGGAACTCCATAAGGGAGGCTGAGGGAGGAGCGACAGCTGGGCTAGTCCTGGTGGTCGCAGACACCGAGGAGTTTGGCATTGTCGAGTCGGCTCCCTGTGAGCTTTTTGAGCATCCCGGTGCAGTCCAAGCTGAATGTCCATCAGGGCATCCCACTGATGTCCGGGAGGAGTCGTGTGACGAGGACGTCGGGGATGTCCGAGATCCTGGCGAGGTTGGGGCAGGGGTAGCAGCTCATTTTACAGTTGTGGAACCTTCGCCTCTTACTTTTGATGGCGGTGCTATTTCGTCCGAGACCAAGGTTGAGGTTTCTATGGCGCCCGTTGTGGTGCCCCCTGCGTCTTAGGTCACTCGGGAGGGTGCCACAAGCAACGACCTTCTCGTTTCTGAGGCACCCTACCTTTCCCTTTGAGTCCCTTGGTCTCTTGCTATATTTCAGACTTTAACGTTTCTATCCTTCATCGCAGCTTTGGGACTTGGCCGGGAACCTTGACCGGTTAATTGGAGGTGTCACCCAGAGCTTCTCGTAGATGTAGGCCTTGAGGGTCGCTGGAGAAGCCGCCCAACGCACAGAAGCAAAGTTACCTGAGGCGGAAAGGAAGGTCGCCTCCTTGGAGGATACTATCAAGCTTCAGCAGATTCAGCAGGGGCTTATCCGGGATAGGGTCATTCGTCTGGAGTAGAGGCTGAGGATGTCGGTGTAGAGCACGGACATAGCACCGTTACTGGACAGCAAATACTGGGAGGGCATTCATATGTGCCGCTGAGTGTTACGATTGATACGTCTGCGGTTTCCCACAGCCGTTCTTGATCCTAGAAATGTTAGTGCTATATGCACAAAAGACTTATACGGCATTGCTGGGAGGCCTTTTCTTGGATCCTCTCGGCCAGGGCCTCAAGGCGATCCTCCTTCACCCGAGCAGCTAGGTTTGACGAACCAGGTGGGGCCCTCTGAGGCTTCGGAAGTCCAGTGGCAAGGGAGCCAGGAGAGGTCATTGCAGAGGAAATGTAACATTTTTTTACAACACTGTACATAAGCCTTATTCATGAATAAAACTTATGCTTTCTGAGTTGAAGCTTTATATTTTTCTCTCGGGTTGTACAAGTGTTTGCTCCTTTCGTAACGTGTTGCTAAGTGAGTTGCCGTGAACCTTTGAGATTCTCTTTCCATTTAACCTCTCGGGTTGCCTGGCACTGCATTGAGTCTTGGGTTTGACCCTTTTGACAGCTCGGACAGCACCAAGTTTTTATAATACGACATCTGGAGCCGCTCGGACGGTGCCGAGTTTTAGAATTTGACATCTGGGGTCGCTCAGACGGAGCTGAGTTTTAGAATACGACCTCTGGGGTCGCTCGGACGGTGTCGAATTTTTAGAATACAATCTCTGGGGCCGCTCGGACGGAGCCGAGTTTTAGAATACGACCTCTGGTCTGCTCGGATTCTAACCGAGTTTTAGAATACGACCTCTGGGGTCGCTCAAACGAAATCGAGTTTTAGAATACGACCTCTAGGGCCGCTCGGACGGAGCCGAGTTTTAGAATACGACCACTGGGGCCGCTCAGACGAGTCGAGTTTTTAGAATACGACTTCTGGGGCTGCTCAGACGAATCCGAGCTTTAGAATATGACCTCTGGGGCTGCTCGGTCGGAGCTAAATTTTTAGAATACGACCTCTGGGGCCGCTCGGACAGAACCAAGTTTTATAATATGACCTCTGGGGCCGCTCGGTCGGAGCCAAGTTTTTAGAATACAACCTTTGGGACCGCTCGAACGGAACCGAGTTTTAGAATACGACCTCTGGGACCGCTAGGACGGAACCGAGTTTTAGAATACGACCTCTAGGGCCGCACGAACAAAACTGAGTTTTAGAATACGATCTCTGGGGTCGGTCGGACGGAGCCGAGTTTTTAAATAAGACCTATGAGGCCGCTCAGACGGAACTGAGTTTTTAGATCTCGGGAAGGCTTGCTTTCACTTGACCTAGGAGCAGTCTTGGCCTTAATGAAGTGACATGAGAATGTACAATAATGGACACATTCAAGGGACCCTTTTATTCCTGTAAACGTGTTACATCGGGTGGCCTCTAAGGCTAACTTAATCCTTCACGTCAAACTAGTGCCCTGGGTCCTGGAAGATGCGGGTTTGAGTCCTCTGGTCTTCCTCGCCTGGCTACGCTATTTTATTGCTGCTGCCCATTGAAGGCGTGGCTTTTCGGTTGCCCTAGTCTGCGTTGGCTTTAATGAAGCCTTCATGTGTAGCTCCCAGGGCTAGTCATGCGTGTTCTATGCTTATGATGACCCAGCCCTCGACGGACTCGACCCGCCGCGTCCTGCTATTCCAAGAACTTACCCGGGTATTCGCAGGAAATGGTCGAGATGGCCTTCCTTTGCTAGTCTCTCAATCTCTGCCCACAGTGTCCTGCAATCTTCGGTGTCATGGCCACGGCGGCAGTGGTAGTGGCAGTACTTTCTTTGGTCACCTCCATCCGGGTTTTTCAACGCCTTGGGCCACCTCAAGAATTCTTCATCTCGGATCTGCCTCAAGATGTTGGTGAGCAACTCATTCAAGGGAGTAAGGTCCGATGGCTTGTTTCCCCCCAGGACAACTCGTTCAAGCTTGTAACACCTAGACGGTCATTGGGACTTCAGCTGGTTGCCAACCTTTCTTTTTCCATCTCCCGTTCTCGGGTCAAGATCTTCTCCACCTTCTGGCTTCCCTGCTTCGCTGGCCTTGGCTCTAAAGACCATTTTTTAGATCTTTTTGACCTCTCTCCTCGTCGGGGATTGGGCCATGTCCTTCTTTCTGTTGAGGTAATCTCTCAGTTCGCAAGGAGTCTGCGTAACTTTCCGCTCCACATGGTCGTCTTCTTTTGGGGGCCTTCCTCTGCAACTGGTTTTTTTCCAGAAAAGCGTCCTCCCTATGGCAGCAAAAGTGACGAGGATTCAGCCTTTCTGGGCCGCGTCCTCGAATCTGAGGGTCCAGGCAACCTCCAGGTCGCAGTGGGACTTCGTTGCTCAAGGCAACCTGTGTCCCCGGGGCATTATATTGGCAAGCTTGCTCCTTGCGATGCTTCTTCGTTCTCCCCTTCTTCTGGGGTGCTGCAGCCTGGGAGGTTTCGGGACGCGCTCCCTTCGACTGCTCGTCTAGTTTTGTGCAGAGAGTTTAGACTACTCTTGAAAGACCGTCCACTTTCTCTGCCAGTGTCCGTACACAAAGACTTGGAGTGTTACTCACCGTGCTGCTTGCTGGGAGGCACTTGCTGAAGGGTGCCATATCTAGGGCTGACGCGCTGGTTTGGGCCCATTTGTTTACCATTTTGGCGTGCTAGATCTCTAGTGGTGGAAGAAAGCAACGGACTTTTTTATCATGGGCTTCCCACAGACGGCGCCAATATGACGTTCTAGATTCTGGCCTTCTCACAACGACGATGTGAGATGGTGTCACGCACCTGCCGGAGTGCCCCAGCAGACGAAACCCGTAGCAACACAAATATTTGAGTGTGAAAAGGTGAAGAGAGGGAAAGAGAGAATCACACCAAATTTTACGTGGAAAGCCTCCCCTTGAATGAGGAGAAAAAATCACGAGGCTCTAGGCCTAGAGAATACTTCACTATGGGTGGAGGAATTACAAGTACAAGTTGCAGGATTATTCTCTCTTTCTTTCTTTGTCTTCTTTGAGAATTTTTTCTATCCCTTTTTCATTGTTCTAGTTAGGTATTTATAATGATAGATTTTTCCTTAAGAGAAGCCCACGTGGCCGCTGGTGCATGCTGAGAGGCTGTCCACCTACTCTACTGATTGGGTCATGCTGTGTCAATCACGCTGGCGTGTCCAGGGAGGCCAGTCGCCGGCGCCGCTGATTGGGCCTTACTGTGTCAGGCGTGCTGACCCTTGATGTCAGTCTTAAAATGACAAGGCATGTCCTGAGTGTCATTATTTACTGCAGAGGTGGCGCGTCACAGAGGTTGCGTGCTCCATGGTAACAGTGAAGTCTCTGAGTTGGTGCTCTAGGCCGTTTCTGAAATAGCCCTCGTCCTTAAGCTGCATATCTTGCCTTCTCCCAAGTCCGCGGACTCACTGAGAAAGATAGTTCTCGGACGTCAATTGCACTCCTGATCAGTGAATGATCTCTGGTTCATCACGGAATATCCTCGGGCTGTCGTGTCAAGCATCGACCTCTCAAGTCAATCCAGGCTCACAGGAGCGTCTGATGTCCTCGGTCTTTTTGTGCAAAAATAAGGTCTCGGTCAGATTAGCTCTCTAGGCCTCTTGAGCCTTGCATCCGTCCTTTTGGGCCGTGCTTTATGGGCCCCAGGATATTGAAACCCATCAATTAGTTATACCTCAGCAGCAAATTAAGGGTCGCTACAAAACGTGACCATTGACTCTTACATTGTAAACTAGATGGATTAAATGGATGATATTTAAATTTTAAAATAATCATCTAAATATCTTTTTTTTTAATTTTTTATATTTAAATTTTATATTTAATAAATATTAAAATTTTAAAATTTTTAAAAAATTACTATTTTAGTAATATTTATTTTATAAAATATTTATCATTAAATCTAAATTTAGAACAGATTGAGCCAAATCCGACACATATTGTCAATGCCCGTGACACATCTTAATGGTATTATTACCCGTTTTGTTGACACCAATCAACTACCCACTAGCATCCAAAACCTCTATCACCGACTATTATTATTGTCCAATTCATAAATCATATAACATTATAATTTTAGCGCTATCTAAAATTTTACTTTAAGGTGGAATACTTATTCCTCTCAAACCAAATAATTTAATTTTTACATCAATTTAATTCTAATTAGCCATTATATTTATTACATTTTACCCCATTTTATTCAAATCATCAAGAATATCAAAGCAAAATTGGCTGTCGAGTGTATACTTTGCCTTTGTTTATTGAATTTTATGTCCCCATAAAAAAGAAATTATTTCAATATTAGTTTTTTGTAAGTAAAAAGCTCTGTTAAATATATCTCATTTCACTGTCACCTAATATGCACTTAATTTTTATTTTAATGCTAATCTCTACCCGGTGCATGATTTGGCAGATAATTTGACCAAGTTTTAAAATTTGTGATTTAGATTTGTTATTACATTAAAAAATAATGTGTTTTATGTAAATGATAGTATTCTTTTTTAACTTTAGTTATTTTGATTATTCATATCACCGAGTAATTTAGATTATATCATAAATACTTATATTGGCTAGGAGATAAAAACTTATCGGCCATTCAATTTTTTTAATAAATGAGAGGATTTGATTTCAACATTATCATCTCTTCAATGAAAATGACCCCATATTTTATGCCCTTTTTTTAAACGTTGATGAATTGTTTTTCAAAACACGTCGAGCTGTCAATTACAACACACTTACGTTTTTTTCTTGAAAAAAGTCAGCAATGTCGCATCAATTTTTAATTCTTTTTGTCTATTTTTTCAATATAAATGACAAAATTATCAGCGTTTCCAAGATTTGTTTTCACTCCTCACTTATTTTGAAAATGTAATGCAGAAAATGATCGACAATTTCAAATTCTAGCGTACTTGCTTAAAAATTTTAATAATATTATTACTGTTGAAATAACCCAAAATACATGCAAATTTTCATGCATGAAAGAAATTGTATTTCCCAGGTTAACCCATGTAATAATAATTTGAGCCGTGGATGAAAATTTTAATACCAATTGTTACCACATCAATTTTAGATATATTAGATAATATAAATTAGTATCAAATATATTAAATATATGGATCATAAGTTGATAAAAAAATTAATCGACCTGTCGTAGAATTAAAAAAAATTTAATATCTAGAACCTAATATCAATATATATACTGATCACTATCTTATTATAGGATTAAAGCCTTCATTTAAAAGGGTAAAAAATTATTTTATAAAACTATAAATTTGATTATCTGAAGTTTTAAAATTTCTTTTTTACTCATCTCTCAATATAAAAACCCCCTCATTTTTATTTATTGTAAATTATTATCATCATTAATTCGTAAGCCCATTATAAAAATAAAAATAAAAATAAAAAATAGAGTAGCTTTAAATCAATAGGAATATAAAGGTTAGGGACTAAAATTATGAGGTATTAGTTATTAAATAGGCTTTTTTCAAGTGCCTAGTAAATTAATATAGGATGGATGAAAATACCCTAAGCGTACTTCGACTATTTATGTATAGGTATTATTTGGTGGGTCGTTGCTGCCGGTCATCTTCCATCGGAGGTTTCATGTTTTAAGTTTTAAAAAAAAAATAAATAAAAAAATGAATCGATTTAATTATTAGATAGGAAGAGGCTGAGGAGTATTTTATTAACCCAATCTAGAAAGATATGCCTCGTCATTCATTGCTCCTAATCCCCAATGTTCTTCTCACACGCCCCACGTTTTTCTTTCACTTGTACTACCACACTTAATTCCCATTGTCGTGACTAGGACATGAGGCCAAGAACTCCCAATTTAATTTTTACTTTTAATATTAGATATTATTTTAATACGATATGTTCGACCTAAGTAAATTTATAAGTCATCAATCAAAGACAAACATTGGTGTAGACAAACATGAAGCTTGCCGACCGAATGGTCGGATAACCAGTGAAATTAAAAATCAAGAAAATTAACAACCCAAAAGAAGAATAAATTTAACATCAAATTAACGGATGATCATCCATGTTAAACCAGATAATAATGGGCAATTAAATGCTAAATATTAATTATTGAACGGTTATAAATCAACTTAGCAGACGATTTTTAAATCAACATCATTGTTAGAACCCAAGCCGTATAATATTTCAGATAGTGGTTGTGCTAATTTAAAAAGTGACAAACTACTTAGCATGTAAGTTATAAATATAAACGGTTAGTTAAGCAATTACCTAATGGGATTACCTATTTTCAGATTTATTAGATTAATGGAATTGAATCCTCTAAATTTAATTAATTATACATTCATCCCATTTTTTTTTTAATTTTTAAATTTTTTTAAAAAATATAACTGATTTAAGTATCAGATGACATATCAAAGAGCGAGTTTCATATACCTTTTATCTCTATTAACTGTTGTGGTACACAGGATTCAGATAAAAATATTCGAATGATTGACTCAATATCAAGCGGATGCCAATTAAGAGTTAAGATACGCATTTAGATTTGTCTAATTTTACAGATAATGTCATACACCAATGATAAATACAGATCTAAAAAATAAAAATAATAATTCTGAATCACTCTAAAAAATATAAAGTTGGAGAAAAATGAACAATTATTGCGAGAGGACCACCGCGTGAACTTAGAAGTAACCCCTCGGCTACTATACTAGCATTGAATTAGGGGTTGGACTAACATCATGTAGTTTTCATTTGATTGATACAAAAACACAACAAACACGTGACTATTTACTTTATCAAATAGGTTACTTACTCCACTTATTATACGTGTTTTATATTTAGCATTCTTATCTATATCTAAATTATCTTCCGAATTTATTTTTTTCACACAGATTGTTAGGACTATAAAAAAAATCATTCAAATAAATTAAACTAAACTCATCAACAGTTAGTAATATGAATATTTTGTCTCAATTTAATGAGTTAATTTTTTAAAAAATAGATTAATTCAAACAATATTATATAATTCAGTAATAAATTATCTCCTAAATCGTGTCATGCCGGCCTATAATCAATGACAGTGGGCATGTATTCAATTATTATATAGAAAATTCTATTAATTTATCTATTTTTATACAACTTAATTAATATAAATAAATAAAATATTATATAATTTATATATCAATATTTCAGTTCACCAAACACTGTCTTCCAGTATTTTCCCTACAATTGAGGTCATTTAATTGATGTCTTTTAGACACGTATAAGAAGAATTATGAGTTGGAAGAAAGCTATCACTGTATAAATTAAAGTCCACATATTCTAATCATAAGAATTATTTATATATATATATAATAAAATTATATAATAAATTTAAAATAATTCAATTATTTATTTAAACTAGAACAGTGAGAGGAATTAACTTGTAGGGCTGCCCTAATTATGAGCTGACAACGCCACTGCTAAGAGGTGATGTCCCGATATGAATGCCCTGCCGCTACCGATCGCTGATCATCATAATTGCCATGGCCATGGGCTGACGCAGAGACATTCATTACTTAGGATTGTAGAGTTGCATAATTTAAAGCTTAAATTTCTTATATAAAACTTGTTTTCGAGGGTTTTTGACATTGATAAATTGAGTTTTTAATAATTACCGTACCTAAATTTTTGTTTATGTTTATTTTTTAGTGTAATAACAAAATTATATTTGTTTATGATCATCAATTTTCCTTCTGATTACATGATTATTTATTTTTTTCCACTGCCCATGCAGAAAATGATGAACAATTTATGCCTCAGTTAAAATGTTGGAATTTTTTGAGAATAAAAATTGGATATAATAAATATAGTGAAAATGAAGTTTTAAATTTTTTTTTGTTAATCATCGGTTATAAAATATTATGAGAATATAAAAATTAAAATGGTACAACCTGACCTATATAGTCATCATAATATTTAAAGTCACGGTAAAGTTTTGCAAAGCAAATTTCAATTATATGTATAGTATTATTAGGCAGCTAATTATTACCTGTCATCCATTATTGAAAACTTCTTGGCTTAAATAAAGGCTAAGGTGTTCACGTTATAGAAATATTATTTATATATTTAATTATGTAATTATTTATATTAAAATTATTAAAAATATATATAAGCCTCATTCTATTTAATATTTATTTTTATATTTTTTCTTTGTTCTCATTAAAAAAATAATTTTAACATAATTAAATATATAAATTATATTACACTTCTCGATAATGCATGGGCAAAACTCAATCTAGAAATATATGTCAGGTCATATTACTCTCTAGTCATGAATAGCCACCTCTTTATTGGGATCCGATCATTTATTTAAATCATAAAAAAAATTAACAATACACAATAAAAATATAATAATCACAATTAATAAAATAAAATATAATAAAACAAGAT
>JAOVVI020008849.1:2030-13955 GCA_028571085.2 Nepenthes alata
TTGCTCTGACATTAGCCTTTTTTTGCTGTGGAAAGATCATTACCCTTTAATCACTTTCATCTAGTATTTGACAAGATGGATGAAAGTCTTTCCATAATGGTAGAGTTGTCTCTCGAACATGCACTTGTTTTTAGTGCCTTTTTATTTTATCTCATATCCACATATTAATCATGAGCTGAAATTTGGTTAGCTTGATTTATTTTTCAAGAGATGAACATTACCATTTATAATTCAGGTGCATAAAAGTGATTCGAATTTCATAAATATGATATCTATCTAATGTGATCTATAAAATATATGACCGAAAAAAAATAAGATCACTTCTTATGGACTCTTGAGAATATTCTTATCTAGTTCATGGCTTATTAGAAGAGGAAGGCAATTGATCAAGCCAAAAAGCATAGTTGATGGACAACCAGTGAATATTCATGTACTACCCTTAACAAGACATTTTTATCTTCTACCAAGTATTCATCGAGGGAGCAAAAGTTTATAATTGATTTCTTTTGTTTAATACTAGGGCCTCATTTGTAAGTACTACTCTCAAATATAGTAGAACAAAATGTGATAAGATGAGCCAGATTACCATAGAAACAGAGACATGGACAAATTTCTCGTACCACATTGCTAATTCCCCTAGTATAGGACTACTTGTTGCTAATAGAGTGTTCTTGTGAATTATAGCCAATACTAGGTATATTAGCAGATATTTCAAATCCAAACGTTAATTGTACGTGTAATCTAGTAGTTATGGTTTAGAGTTATGAAAATAACATCTTATTTAAAGCAAGATAAAACCGTATGTCTAGCTCTTCCTTAGACCCCATGCATGGATAGAGCTTCATATATGGAGCTGTCCTTTATGGTATTTGATAAGATACGATCCACTATTATTGAAAACTTTATGAACTGATTTTCTACTGACCTTATCCGTGGCATTATTTTTTTTTTGCCTTCTTATGTCTAATGTAAGTTGTTGATTTGGATACGCCACTGAATTTCAATGATTTGTTTCTATGCATTCAAAATTGATTCAAATCAAACAAGATTTTTCCTTATCAAATTAAACGTTTTTCAATGTCAATTTGGACTAAATTGATGTTAAATTTTCGTTGCATAATGAATTATTAGGGATTGAGTAATGTTAATTCATCATTTTTTGAGTGCTAATCGTTGGTGCTAATTCATCATTTTACTTTAAATTTGTGAAATTGAGTCCGTAAAAATGAAGAATACAAGAAATAAGCCAGTGGGATTGCACCGGTTAAGTAGGAAACCAATCAATTAGGCCAAATTAAGAACAAAAGAACGCTTCGACGCCATTGCGATTGCATGCGTATATCTAAGAACTAACTACAGGGACAACATTAATCAACCATGAATAGTCATCAATCCCGAGACGAAAATTTAGCGAAATTGGTCCTCAATGTCAACAGAAACCAAATACGAGTAAATACCTGCCATTGGTGATCTCGTTTTTGCCAAGGAATCCGAAAAAGGGACCCAGATCAGCTTCCTCAAGCTTCCTCTGTGCGAAATACTCCTGAAGCTCCTTAGCCTTCTGCCTCTGATACTCTAACGTAACCACACCTCTCTCCTCCGCCGCCGAAGCCACCGAAACAGTCTTCGGTGGAGGAGGTGGCAATGGCGGAGCTGGAGGGCTCAGAGACGGCCGTGGCGGAAGGGATGGTTCTCTGAGAGGAGGAGGAGGAGGAGCCGCTGGTCTCCTGAGTGGGCCTTCAGTCTGTGAGCTCCTAATGGTGGTGAATGGTAGAGAGTGGGAATAAGAGAACCTGAAGGCGGATGATGATGATGAGGAGCAACACGATGAAGATGATGGGCTTGGTAATCGGAGGCATGGAATTGAGGCTGCGGCTGGCATCTTCTTCTTCTTCTCCTCCTCCTCAGACTGGACCTCGAAATTGCAATTTGCTTTACAGATTTTGGAGGATGAAGAGTTTGTGTTTATCAGAATCAGAGTCTTCTCTTCTGGTTTGTGTGGATAAAATGTGGCCAAGTTTCATGGAACATATTTGCATATTTTATTAATAATTAGGAAAATCATTTTTAGAACTATTTAACTAAAAAAATAATAAAAAAAATATTTTTTATGTTTAAATTATATCGTAAATATAAAAAATATATATAATAACAAATATACATCAGAATATTTAAAGCATTTCCTATTTTATTTGCTATTATTTTAGTTTTTATTATTAATTTTTTAAATTATCGTATGACTAAATATACCCTAATAATTTGGCAATATATTTATTTATATATAATAATAGGTCAGTATAAGAATATTATTAATAAGTAAAAATTATATTAAAATATTTCTCAAAACTATTTATTTATTTTAATAAAGAAAGAGTATGTGCTCTTTATTTTCTTTTTTGAAAAATAAAAAATAACTTTTCAGTTTTTCCTAATTGTATTCTTAACATATGTATTTTTTAAATTCTATTCTTAATTTTTTTAATGTGTACGAGGCTTGATTTAATTACTTTAATGAATAATATTTTGCACAAGTATTTGAAAAATTAAATAATTTTAATATTATATCATGTTTAATTTAGTTAAAAAAAAACTACACGAATAAAAAACTTACAACATCATAAAAACCTCTATCTGTATTTTATCTGAATTTTTCATAATTTTTCATGAAAACTATATAAAATTATGAAAATTATAAAATATCTAATAAATCCTCTAAAATTCATAAAAAAATAAAAAATTATATTTTACGAGGATAGATATCTGTTGGAATCCTATTGAATGCCCACTAGCTCACCATTGTCGGACCCACATTATAATATATATATATATATATATATATTTGCTCATATATTTTTTTATAAATTTATTAAAAAATAAAAAAAAATATCAAATTTTTAGAATAATTACTATTCCGATTAGACTACTTGCACCGCATTCCCTTCTGGGAAAAGAAAAGAATTATTATTCTCCACATATTTTTTAAAATAAATAACAAATAAAAATAAATATTATATAAAAATATTTATCAATAAAAAAATAAAAAATGTCTAATTTCATTTTTCCTAATGAGTTTAGTAGACAAATGATAATACGAGTGAACATGCAAAAATATAACGAGTTAGAATAACTATTTTCTTCTCAAACTAAACAAAGTCATATTTTGAGTTTATTTAATTAAAACTCAACACCCTTTTAACAGAATAAAATCAATATTAAAATAAAAATTAAAAATAAAATTATCACATACAAAAAAAAGGGGAAATAAGATTAAAAAACTATGAAAAATACTAATTTTCTTGTTTTTTTTTAAAGTAAAAGTATCCACATTCCCTCTCTATTTGTTTAAATTGAGCTTATAAATACACCATTAAATTAAATATTTATAAAAGTACTTAAAACTTGTAATAGATTGTAATGAAAAATCTGATATATTCGATATTATAAAAAATTCTATAAGTTTCGATTCTGCCTGCATGCCAAGGCAAAACCGCGACAGATTTTGAACCCCGACAAAGCCTATATGAGAAATGAAATTCAAATTTTATAGTTTCAATCTGCAAAAAATTACCAGCAACTATGCATTCCACATGAAGAAAAGGCTACACACCATCTCAGACAACTGGATACCAATCTTTTACATCAACCAAATCTTCACAAGCCATATGCTATTTGCTCCCAAAGATAACATTCATTCAAAATAGTTCAAGGGGGATGGAAGATTAACTAGCATTAAATTATACAAACAACAGCAGAAATTTAAAAAAAATGAAATAAAACATTAACTATCACAACTGACCAAAGAAAAGGGGGGGGGGGTTTGATAATTTGAGCCAAAGAAATGGAGAAAGTAGCAATGGAGGGGTCTGGGATGGGCAACAAAATTGGAACTGCCAATGACTTAATATTAACAAATTGAAGGGTTGGGACTCTTGATGGAGGCGGTCGTGCCATCCGAAGATCCTGGTTGTAGCCGCAGTGGTATCTGGCCCAGAGAATGTGAAGGGCTTCGGCTCAGATGTTCTCCTCAGCAGGCAAAAAAGCTAGCAACCAGATTCAGAACTAACAAAACTCGGCATCCATTACTGGGAAATAAGAGAGTGAAATCACATTATCTTGCAAGAACAAGTATTCCCGTTCCCGTTTTCAAATTCGTTGTCCGATCCACCTGTTTCACTGCCATTGGACATTCAAATTCACAATTAGAAATTTCGCCCGCAATGCCACAGACACGCAACGGATAGGAAGGTTTCTATAAATCAGCTGCAAAATGGTAAACAGCCACAGAAAGAAACCTGATGCTGTGTTTGGTTTGCAAAAGGAAAACTACAAAAACCAGAACTGTGAAAAGCTGTGGATATCTCTAATTATATTTTGTCTGAATAAGATTTCCACAGCTTTTGATGAGGACATATGATTAACAATTAAATATATTTCCATAATTTTATTATATACCTAAGATTATTGCAATTTTCTAATTTCAGAAGTTTACCGGATTTCTAGGAAATGCTACAATTTCATTACATAATTCCCGATTGTTGGGTTTTTTTTCTTGGTTTTAGAAGTTATTTTTATTTCATATTTGTAATTTTTTATATTTTAGGTCATTATTATTTAGAAAATTATATTTATTCTTAACTTGACTTAAAAGTTGAGCGTTTATTTAAGAACTCTTATTTTTTATGTTTCAACAGTTTTAGTGAATGATATTATCTCTCTCTTATTTCTTTTTCCCCTTCCCTCTCGCCTATTTCTTCCCCATTTCCACTAGTCAAGCTTCCTCTCAAAACAAAATCCATGGAAGGACTACAAAAAACTGTAGAAGCCTCTAAGAAACCTTATATGACACAGACGAAAAATTTTGAATTTTCACAGTTTAACATCATACAAATACACAAACAAAATACATTACATAGTTTTCCATAGTTTTACTCCCCACAGTTTTGCTTCTCTATTGTTTTCCTCTTAAAAATTTAAGCCAAGTGAAGTCTACTGCATTCACCAGCAAAGGCTTAAATACAAATGCACATAGATCAGTTGCAGCAGAAGGTAGGTTATACAGATTTCCCTGTTTTACACTGATGAAGATCTTGTGAGAAATAACAAATTTCATGACTTCAAACAGAATGATAACATCTAAATCAGTCAAGGCATTTTTAAAGACAAATAAATCAAAACGCTGATCAGCAACAGGAACTAGAAGAGCTTCAAGCTCCAAAGCACAAAAGCTTAAAGGATGGAGATTCAATTTATGAAGTTCAATGAATTTTCTAAAGTTGTTCAGACTTATGACTTTAAGAACATTAATGTCTTCAAAGCTTGTCTTTGGCCATTGAATAAACAGTTTCTAGCTGGGGCATTTCCGGAATTCTGAAATTAGAGAATCACAACCTCCTCATCATGCTCAGGTGATTCTCAAACAGTGCGTTTTGACTGGTGAAGATATATGGTGGAGATGGTCCTAAGAGTTTGCCAAGCATGAGCCGTGTTTGGTGGTTCCACGGCAGTGCACCGGCAATGGGCCACAGACATGACATTGACCCACCAACACATTATTTTGCTAAAAATGACACGTATAGATCAATAATATTACTTTATAATAAGTTATCAATAAAAATGCAGATTTCTATTTTGTCATTGAAATAATTAATTCACAAGGATCAAATACAAGTTGGCTAACATAAGAGAAATATGTTACAACATATCTCACAATGAAAAGGAGATATAGGGGGATTGGATTTAGTTATATGTAAATTGTCAAATCACTATAATTTTCTTTAATTTATTTTAAGAACTCAATTTTGTTGAAAATTACATAATATGCCTACGTGTTTGACTAAAAAATACTAAAATATTTTGGAACACATCGAAGAGTGTCAGCCAAGTATTAGTGTCCAACACACCAACTAGGGACAAGTGTCAGTGCTTCTTACATTGGAGGTTGGTGAAAGTCAGCTCAGTTGAAGACGGGTAGGGAAAAAGAGCAAACTTTGTAGTACAAACTTCTTCTCTAGCAACAAGATTACAAGAGGGGTTTATTTCAACATTAGTTTTCTTGACAATTAAACATCGATTTGCAATTTACTAGACTAGTTAAGCACATGAAAATGATTCATTTAATTGTCCCTTGTGACCTAAGATTGTGTTTCAAACTAGACTTAGTTCTGCATGCAGATTGCCAAAAAAAAAAAAACAGACTGACTAATTATTTCTCGGCTTAAATTTTAAAGGAAATGAGCAAAGTCGAATCAGCAACATTGTAAAAACAGAAAGTAGAGTGACCGTAATGGTTGGCATTAAATTTGTCCAGAAGCAAATTTAAATATCCAGTACTACACAATCTCTCTAATCCCACAAAATAAAACTATATTTTATCATCAAATCTCCCATTCCAGAAAGAAATAGGGAATTCTGCGTTCTTAATAAGAAAATACATCAAAATGCCACGATAACAATGATGAAAGGACGATAAATGACAATCAGGAAGTCTGGCAAAGTTGTCAAGATCCATTAATCGTGCTTGGAGTATATGATGCACAAGCATTCCACTAAATGCATGAAATCAACCATAGAAATTGTTCAACACTTTCAGTAGTTCTCATAATTAGAACAGAAAGAGCAACTGAAGTGTATTTATGCACGTACAATTTGCATATGATCTTATCTATCTGTTGTTGCTGTTGATGTTGTAGTATGACTAAAGCATATTTCAAGTCTATGAAGTGAGCAGATTTCTTCCATATTACAATCACGCTCAATTCACATATCAAGTAAAAGAACACAATATGGTAACTCGTCTAACAGCTCCATAAGTGAACACAATTCATAGGCCTTGTTTGTAGGGTTGGACTCACACTCGAAACGCCTAGACAATTTGTGGGTCTCCAACTCTAACTTTCAAGCCGAAGATCTTCCCATGAGAAATGATATATATGATTATGATAGCCTTCCACCCATCATATGCGCCCTCATCATGGAAATCTGCACCTCCTCATGGGCCCATTGTGGAATGAAATATTGACTAATAGAAAAAATATATATTGGTATTGGGTCTTCCCGATACTAATATTAATATCGCAAAGAAATCATAATATATCTTTATATCAGCAATTTATAGAAATATATTGGCCAATACACCGGATATTTTCCGATATCATGCAATGGGCAGGTACTAAGAGATATTTCATTCATGCCCCCACACAACAGTGCCCCAATCCCACATTATAAAGCCCATAGGATGGCTGTGATATCAATTTTACAAACTGGTTCCACACTCAAAAGGACTAGCCAAATTAAGGCTACCCAACCTTAATGGATATATGATATGGGACTCACCATGCATTAGTGTTACCAAATTGGTGCTGGTTCTTTGGTGATAATGGAGGTAAATACATAGGGAGTGGGATATCATCCTTTTTCCTGTGTGTATTCTTCCGTTTTATCTTGATAACTTATTTCACCCCTCAATAAATGGTGAAACAATCTTTCACTTTCTTGATTTTATCCAGATATGGCTTCTCTGGCATGAGGTGTCTAAAAAAAAACAATAGAAAATGACACATTGCCACTCCAACCCAGTAAGAAAAGGGCAGGAATTTGAAGGCAACTTCCATGGATAAGCTTGCCCTATATAGCACAAGACCAGTACTGATCACCGAGATTATCATACTTTCTTGAAGAACCGTCTCACATTATCCCAAAACTATCTCTCTCTCCATGGAACAGTAAGGAGATTCACAATGGAAGGGCAGGTGCATGATGTTGACTTATGTGGATCTGTCACGCCTATTGAGAGGGTACTACAGGTGAAAAATGCAGCTAGATTGTTTCATTGGAATTCCACCTCTTCCAAATTTATATCATAAGCAATCAATTCTTCGCTTCTTAAACATATTCTCTTTCACTATTTTTATGAAAACAACCACTAGTGATTCCTAGTAGGTCAAATGAAAGACCATAATGTGCCCAATACAGGCTATTATGAAAGCTCTCAAGTCTCAACACATGACTGCACGAAAGAGTACCTATCATAATTACCAAATCAAAGGAGATGACTCACAACCCCTTGAAAAGAAACAAACTTCACAAACAAGATAAGTGCATATACATCTGAAATTGTCTGTTTCTTCTACCTCAATCCTCACCAATCTTATCTCAAGTAACAGCACAACCTGAACCAGAACAGAAGCCATTTGATATTCAAAGAAAAAACTCAGATAGTCTAGGTGTTTAATATAGTACTTGTTTGAAGAGGATTATATCATCATATTCACATGACATCACAGCGAGATTGTGTTATCCTCAATGATAAAAGAAAGCATTAAAGGACTTAGACAGTTATTCTTAAATAATAACAATAACAATAATAATAATAACTTAAAAATGCAGCACAAGTCAAATAAAAAATAAATTAAAGATGGAAATGAATTACCAGCACAGCTTGCTTTTGTTAAGTAACAGAAGACCTCCCAAAAAATAATGCACACATGTATATTATGACAAAAACACTATCTGTGATACATGACTAAATAGTTCAATGAATCAAAGCAACAATTAAGGCTATAACATTGATCAAACACCACAAATCACATTTTACACAACTGTAAAAGCATTTGTCAAAGATGTAATCCAAAAGGCATCAGGAAGAACTTTTTTCCTGTACAATGTGGTTGGCACCATAAGAGTGAAGGCCATGGAGCCAATACCAAATAGACATGCACATTGCAAGCATCAATTTGGTCCTTATGAATTGAATTTCTTTCACGGAAGAGGAAGAGAATGGCCAAAGAGAATGATGGAAAATTTCAGATAAACAGTGGAAAGAGGATAGAATTTGCAATTCGAGAAGGGAGGGATTTCCAAATCAACTACTCAAAGGTAAATCATTTCATGCCTAATTCTATTACATTCTCTTATTTCTATCCCCTTCAGAAAAGTTCTTTAAATATGATAATTAGATACTTTTATAATTGTGCAAGTAATGTATGACTAAAGTGGTTATGACCATTAACAACCTGCTAGAGTAGTGGTGCCTCTCATCACATGCCATGCGCATGTCAGTTGAGCTTGTGGGTCGTTGGCTAAATTGGATGACAATCATGTGCATGGCATACTTTGCCTAAGCTGGCAACAAAACCAAGATACGTGACCTCTCATTTGAGGGTTGGTGATGCTCCATGTGGACAATGGCAATGAGTCTTCTCAACACCCATCACATGCTTATTCCTGCTGCTACCCATCAGCCTCTTTGCATGCTGCTGAGATGTCTGTCACTTATTCACTCTAGCCTCTCATCCGATAGTGCCAATTACTCCAACTAGATGGCTGTGATGAATTTATTCTGAGGGTCTATCTTCACATTGTATTTGCAACTTCTGGCTTTTACTGATCTTCGTCACTTCTCCCGCAGCGCTCTCTTCCTCCTCCTAAAATTTACTTTGTTTTTGTTTTTATTTTAATTAATATTTATTTTCTTCCATTATTGCCACCCTTTCGGTTGGTTATTCTTATTTGTTGGCCGACAATGCTCCCTCCTTTAAAGCACATTACCCTCAAGGTGATAATATTTCAGCTTGAAAGAGTGAAGGGGCTCTCAGGTGTTATTTTCATCAACAATTC
Organism: Nepenthes alata; assembly: GCA_028571085.2. NCBI lineage: Eukaryota > Viridiplantae > Streptophyta > Magnoliopsida > Caryophyllales > Nepenthaceae > Nepenthes > Nepenthes alata. Next base: position 11,646 of record JAOVVI020008849.1, read on the forward strand.
CTTTCCATTTAATCAAGACATCTACAACATTTCTCCCCGCAATCTTCCACACCCATTATGCCACCACTTGTTCAGGCTCGAGCAAGATTTGTCCTTCCAACCTAATCAGAGGTAATGATAGCAACACTTTGGTTCCAAACCCAACTTGTTTCTTTCGCACAAATATGTAAAACACAGGGTGAATCTTTACAAATGATGGGAGAGCTAGTTGGTAAACCACATCTCCTACCGTCTCTATGATTTCATATGGTCCAAAGTACCAAGGAGCTAGATTCAAATTCTTTAGAAATAATACTGACTTTTGAAGGTATGGTTGAAGGCAGAGATAAACAAGGTCTCAACTTGGAACTCCCACTCCCTTCTGTGCTTGTCATACTGTGTTTTCATGTATACTTGAACTTTCTGTAAATTCTTTTTCAGAAGGTTTAGGATATAGTCACGTGTTCGTAGCTCTTCATCCATTGCTTTATTGGTGGCTGTTCCTTTAACAAACCTGGCCAGCCTTGGAGGTGAGTGTCCATAGACAGCTTCAAAGGGTGTTATACCAATAGAAAAATATTAGTTAGTGTTATACCACCATTCAGTCATGGCCAGCTATTTCGACCACAATTTGGGTTTATCATCCACATAGCAATGCAAGTACTATTCTAGACTTTTGTTCACATTTTCATTCTGTCCGTTAGATTGTGGGTGGTATGCTGAACTGTATTGCAACTAGGTCCTTTGCAACTTGAACAATTCCTTCCAAAAAGCGCTTGTAAAAATGGTGTCTAGGTCATTGACTATAGTTCTAGGAGTTCAATGTAACTTTAAGACGTGAGCGAGGAAAAGTTGAGTAATTTTTGCAGATATATAGGGGTGAGTGAGAAGTATAAAATGAGCATATTTGGTTAAATGGTTCATGACTATCAAAATACTATTATACAGTTGGGATGAATAAAGACCTTCTATGAAATCCATAAAGAGGTTTGAGCATGGAAGCTCGAGTATAGCTAGGGGTTAGAGAAGATCGTATAGTTTCTGAAGGTCAATTTTGGTGGTCTGACATATGAAGCACTCCTTGATGAAACGTTTGATATCACCTCGCATTCAATTCCACAAGAATTCTGCCTTAACACGATTAAAGGTTTTAGGGTAACTTGAGTGTCCAACTGAAGAGTTAGCGTGGATCCATTCCACGACTAGTTTAATTCCCGAATCTTGAATAATGAAATTTTTTTTCTTTTTTGAAAAGTATCCCATTTTTTAGTCAAACCCGTCAGCCTGTGATGCTCCTTCATGAATTTACAGAAGGAGATTCTAAACGTCGGGGCCAATTTGGTAAGAGGTGTTACGCTTGTTTATCTAGCTTGGATTTAGGTAGGATACCATCATGAGAGTTGGTTCCTCCCCTTTCCAAGATAGGACATCCACTACCTTGTTTCATGACCCTATTTATATTATTCAATGGAAAAATAATACTGAAGTAGCTTAGAAATCCTTTTTTGCTATAACAAGGTTCCTAACTTTTGTTCCAAAAGGAACTTAAGGCTTTTTTAGTTAATTTTGATAGTAAATGTCAGTCCTAGCAAATAGGATTACTACTCCTTGATTGCCATGCCTAACGCCAACAACTCATTTACCTAAATTAAAAAATGGAGGGTCCTCCCCTTAAGAACATGGCTGAAAGAGGTTATCGATCATTGCTCCTGCATTAATGCTGCTCGATGTCTACCCTCGAATTATCACATTTAATCATGAATCTTTTTGTGAAATCAGGTAAAGTCAAAATAGAAGGTCTAGATACCCCCATTTTGAGCTTTAAAAAGGCCTACTCAGCCTCACTAGATCAGACAAACACATTTAAGAAGGGCTGTGGAAGATGCTGCTGTTGTTCCATAGTTCTATATAAATTTCTTGTAATACCCTCAGAGTCCCAAAAAACCCCTTAAGGACTTAATAGTCTTTAGTGATTTCAAACCAAGCAGGGCTGATATCTTGGAGGGATCAACCTTTACCCCTTCCTTTGAAATCATGTTCTAAGTAATCGATAGCCTTATAAAAAAAAAACTGACACTTACTCATCTTGGTGCCTAACTGATGAGTTTCCAAGACCTATAAGGCTTTTCGAATATGCACTTCATGTTCCTCCTCGATGGGGCTAAAAACTAGAATATTATCAAAAATACGAGTATAAACTTTCTGATAAAGAACTAAAAAAACTGATTCATTAACTCTTAGAATGTGGCCGGAATATTGGACAGGCCAAATGGCATTAGGAAGAAATCATACTGTCCCTCATAAGTCCAAAATGTAGTTTTTAAAATATCT
>JAOVVI020008850.1:2392-13955 GCA_028571085.2 Nepenthes alata
TGAGACACAAGTGGGCGGCCAACGCGTGCCTAGGTCGATCAATCCAAGCGTTGATCGGAATCACCGTAGTAACAGGTCAAAAATAAAAAAATTTTTACGGGCCTGGCCCACTTAAACACACGATCCAGCAGGCGACCAACAATAACTCTTTCAGCACTTTTCACAAATTTAGCTAGCACCTAAAAAAGATATTAACACAATCAGCACACTTCTCATAAGAAAAATGTCAGATTTTATTAGCATTTGCTTCTTGATATGTTTGGGGTTATTAGCATTCGCTTCTTCATTTATAATTATTTGATCTTATAAAATAAAAAAAATATAAATATAGTAATATTTTTTTAATTTTTTTTATAACATCAACATGTATTAAATATTAAATAAGACATAATTTAAAAAAAAATTATTTTAAAAAATTATTTAATATTTAATTTATCCATATTTAATAAAGATAACTTATTCTCATATTTTAGCCATTAAAATTAAAAAAACAAATATTTATACTTTTTTAAGAGATAAAACTCTCCTTAATTTATTTTTTCTTCTCTACTACACGACGAAGCCTTAGATTTTCATTTTTTTCATGCAGTTTTTTTTTTTATATTAGATCTAAGAAAGCTCCATTTTTACATCGGTGAAAAGGTTTTATTTTTTATATTTTAACTGATGGGTATATTAAAAATAGGCTGACTTAAAATCAACGAATGATTAAAACGGGCTGCTGGACAGTCAACTCATGAACGGCGCAACTGAAAACACAGGCTCAAATCCTGAGAGGCCCAGGATGGTCAACGCTAGCGTTAATTGTCTAGACCTCAACAGACGGCTGACTCACACGCAGACGGTCAACTCAAACGTTGACCGGTGTACTGTAGCAGTAGGCCCAACAGAGGTTTTTTACGGTTACAGACCTGGCCTATTTGAACCCATGATCCATCAGACGATCAACAACGGCTCTCTCAGCATCTTTCACGATCTCTACTGGCTCTCAAAATAGCATTGACAAAATCAGCGCCCTTATCATAAGGAAGGCACAAGATTTTTCAAATTTTCTGCTAACTGTGGCTCTCCAATAATAAAATACATGTAAGAAAGGTGAGCAGTTTGGAAAGCTGTTGACCACCGTGAAAGAAAACTATCTTGGTCTGTTTAGCAACTGGCAACAGCTATAAAAGGCAGGCAAATCAAGAATAACACAGGAAGGCCAAATGAGAGAGATCGCCCTATCAACCACACGTAAACCCTAGAATTCTGATTCAGGAACAAGTTCTTGCTTACGACTTCTAACTAACACATTATGAGAAACCCACTTTTGATTTACAGACATCGCATTCTGATCCATACGTTCTTACTGGCACACAGGAAGCTCTTACATGTAATTTCTGACATACAAAGACGATTTCCGACAGTAAAAACTCTCAAGTTCTCGCTTACAGCTGGACGGAGGCCATCGACTCTTCCACTTTTACGGGCGTTCGTCCTCTAAATCTCAAAGGAGGTCTCCAACTTCCTGAAGACCAAATCGGCCTCCCAAGAGTCGTTCTCGAAAGCTTCCACGCTTTTAAAACATCGTTTCCTTACGCTCTCTGTGAGTAGGAATCGATCGTTCACGTCCTCGACAAGCAAACACTCCCGATCCTCTTATTTTCTCTCGCTTTTCAGCAGTTACCTTTCTCATCTTTGGAGGCTTTACCGACTTGAGTGTCAGAGTATTTTCGATGAATAATCTCCCGCCGACACGCTGACCTCTTGTTCGCTTTAGTGGTATTCAGGATCCGCACTCAGTGAACGGAGCCAATTCGAACCATCCAAATAAATCCAAATCTGTTCGAAATCAGATCCAGGTACGCATCATAACCGTTTATTTTTAAATAAATTATTACAATTTAAAAAATAATAAATATGCTAATATTTACATAAAAAATGACAAACTAAATTATAAAATTTATAAAAAAAATTAAAGAAAATAAAGTGACTATAACTTTATTTTTCCTGCAAAAATAAAAATATAAATTCTCAAACATATTAACCTTTTTTTAAAAAATAAATTATTACAATTTAATTATTTAAAAAAACTTTTAAAAAAAGCAATTAATATGCTAATATTTACACAAAATGGCAAACTAAATTATGAAATTTATTTAAAAAAAACACCTAAATAAAATCTGGATTCTTCGTGACACTGCAAACTGTCAACCACATTGCAGCCCTTCAATTCCCATGCAGCCGACATATGAAAAAATTACAAAAACAATTTAATATTATTTTCTTTATTTTGATAATTCTTTTGGTATTTAATTAAAAAATAATTATTATATATTTTTAAATCTTTTTTAAAAACTATTGGCCGCTAAATTTTCCATCGGACAGCCAAAATAGAGTCAAAGGGGCTGCAACGTGACTAGCAAATTGTGTTTGATTTTGGTCACATACAAGCCATGTTTACTTAATTAATACAAAAGTAGGGCTTCTAATGCCCATTAAAAGGGGCATTAACCATCATCAACACATGGTTTATTCATTGATACTCGGCCAATTTCCATGGTAGCGATCGTTCTTGCATAATTCCATGGATCATTGATACTCGTCGATGCAAGGACATTGGCCGGGTGCATGATCGAAGTCCCGCCCGGATGAACTTTTGCAATTGGGCGTCATGACTTCATAATCGAGACACATTCACGGACGGGACATAAATTTGCTAGGTACAATAATGCGGATGTGTGTATGGAGAGCTATTAAGGTGAGCACGGGTTTCTCGGCCCTCTATGAACTCAATGGTCAAGATTTAATTTTGAATGAATGAAAGTTGTAGGTTAAATACTTAGTATCAACCGTTCACCCATTCAACTTCTAATTCTCAAAGTTGGGTTCACGGATGGCATAAAAAAATGAGTTACCTTAACAGCACTCGTACGGAACAGTGCAACGTCCGATCCAACATGGCTCGATGCTAGGACACAGATGCAGCTTGGTTTACATCAGCGGGTTCGTTCTTCTCTCGTCGTTTCTTCTGCCTCCGCCGCTTCTGTTTTTCCTGGAGCTTGAAGCGATCTTTGAGGCTTCGATCCCACTCCCTCTTGTGTCTTTGGTAAAGCATCATCGCTGCACGAGCATCTTCAATCTGAGACGAGAAAGGCATCCTATTAGAAAATGCAGGTCGGCTTGCAGCCATTTAATAGACTTTCAAACTTCTACCACCTGATATTCCCATCATTGATGCAAATATCAACCAATATATATCGGTCTTAAGGCCTTTCAATACTAATATTTCCCGAGATTATAATAATATTAAGTTATATTTCCATATCAGCCAAAAAACAGCAATTATCTAAATTGCAATCAAAAACATATTTGTTCGAGAAATACTTAACATGGATGAAAATACTGGTGCTAGTATCATTATAGTCATATCAGTATCGGACATATTAGACAATACATATCATTATGGCCATATCTAAATTGCATGTTGACAGAGCTGCATCGCCCGTGTTGGTCAGTACATATAGAGGGCCGATAGCAATACATATTAGCCGATATTTGCATCAATACTTTGTAATATGAAAGGGGGGAAAAAACGAGACGATCACCACAAGGTTAAAAAACTCACAGGGCAGTGCTCTCCCTTCTGGATCTGGACTCCAAGGAACTCTGCGGCAAGATGTCGAAGCGCTTTTCGGCGCCTTTCTCTACTCCATCAATAAAACGCGGATAGGATCGACTCAGTTTCGGATCAACAACACTACCACTTGTAGAAAAGCAAATAGGAAGAAGGCATACTTTAGAAAAGGTTGATACTCTGATGTGTCTCGAATATCCTTCTTTGGGTGACTAAGTAACAACGCCTGTTCATAATCCCAAATACTCGGGCCAATTATTCAAACCCAAACCATTCTTTGTGAATGTGTAGTTTCTAGCATTGTCAAAGGCGTTAGACAAGCTAACTATATGAGGCGCTCGCCCGAAACAAGGCATTAACTGAAATATAAATATATGTATACAAGCTGTGTAGAGCAATATTAATCAAGGTTCAAATAACTGAAAACAACCATAAATATATCTATATAAATAAGTATCACGGCATTACACATAATGCAATTAATAAAAGTACTAGTATGCAATATGTATATTCTAGCGTATGCATAATCCAAAGATACCCTAATTCAAATCATCATCAAAATCTACCACATCATTCTCATCACCATATATAATTAAATAATCCCCCGTCAAATCCATTACAAAATTCGTAACTATAACTATCAATCCCCTCCTCTATTTCATCTAAATTAGCCTCTTCCTCATCTACTCTTTTGGCTCTAGAACTCAAAGGCTTTATACTTGCTATCTAGAACTTGAAGGATTTGTCATTGCTAAAAATTAATTGTTTGTGACCTCAACTAGCAACAAAGATGATAAATATGGTGATTTTATGTGATTTGAATGAAACGACGGCGAGAGGGGGGATTGTGTTGAGCAAATTGTAATAATGAAATAATAAATGCATTTAAAATAAATACATAATTGTAAATTTTTTAAAAGATTGGGGATATTTTATGAAAACTAACAAAAAATTTATTTTAAAAAAAAAGAGCAGGTATTTGAGCACCTGGCTGCACACTGACAATATCCTTCCGACGTTAGGGGGATTGGGAGGAGTGTAGGAAGCCGGGACTGGTTACCAACCTTGAGGTCATTGCGCAAAGCATGGCCAACAAGAATCCTTCCTTTAATCAGTTCTGCTACCTTTCTTTGAACAGTTAGAAAATCCTTTGCTGCATAATTACAGTCAGAGTTACAATTATGATTTTAACAAATAACTGCCAGATTTTTAGATGTTCTGAGTCCTCTGACAACTAATTCAGTCCGAAATTCGATTGGGTACCCTTTGTTAATGTATCAGATAATACCCTTAGTAGATCATAAATGACATGGCAACAAAAAAGCAAAAAACCCATTCATATACGAGGGGTGCAGAACAGATTTCTTTGCACATGCATTTAACTTTTAAATAAAGCTTAAAAGTTAAACTGTCTAGTGCAAGTTCCACCAATCATGGACTCAACAAACAATCCAAAGCCAAGAACAGGAAATTGGACAATTAATGTATCAACATATATCTATCTTGGGAAGACAAAAAAGACTGCATATCCATATAGAAATCCTATGATTCAGGAGGTGGATAAACTCACCTATCTATCTAAAGGAAAATGATGAGCCTTGTTGTAAAGATAAGGTTATTCCATTATGACCTGAATGTCATTAGTGAAAACCATGGAATCAGCCTACAGCGCAGGGGTAAGGTTGCATGAATCTTACCCTCCACAGATCCAAGGATGTGGGAGTTTTATGTACTGTGTGTGTCGCCTTATCTAAGAGAAAAGGAACTTTTGTATAGAATAGACAGCATAAAAATACACGTAGTAGACGTAAGAAGATAGTCTAAAAACGAGAGAAAAATAAAAGAAAGAGAATTAGGCACACCTTTCCTCAAGTCATGTGGTCGAATCCCACTAATGCATGTGCGGAAATCGACAATGCGATCAATAGGGCGGACATACTCATCATATATAACATTTCCCCACTTATTCACCTACCTCACGACAAATTATGATAGAGTAATTAATGAGGGAAAACCCAAAAGAAAAAAATGAAGAAAACAATATACTGCATAATCCAGAATATAGTCAACTATCATATGATTGCTATCAAATCATAAATAGAAATCAGAAAAGCAGTTTCTCGCTTTTTCCTTTTCGGTGAGGCTAAACTTGAGCATAAGAATACCGTCAAAAGAGAGGAGTGACAACATTAACAGTCAAAATCTAGCAAAGCGAACCAAATATCTAGTCCTTCCATAATCGGATGTCCATCTCACAAGTTCAAATTATTTTGACAAGACAATAATTTGAAGCTTTAGTTTAACAGTTAATAAGGAAGCTAATGCTTCCGGTATTCTTTTTAAAGGGTTTACAGGTCAGCTTGCCATTGATACACAAAGCAAGTACAATGTGAGCGAATAAAGGGGGAGAGAGAGAGAGGAGAAAAAGTGAGAGAGAGATGATTCGCTTGTTTGCTTCTCAACAAACTATTCAACAGCACTGTTCTGAAAGGATATTCATTACAGTTGTGCTGTAGAATTTGTTCATTGGCTTTGCAACATGGACAGATGTATTCAAATCCTCAAAATGGAAAGCTGAGGGAACAAGTTGAGATAGGAGGATGACGTAAAATAACCCTCTTCTTCCCCCAATGGCATGATGGATATTTGAAATTAGAAGCAAATTTTGGATAGAAGAATGATATAACAGCATTCACTATCAAGAAGATATGAGATCGCAATGTTTCAAACAATTTCACGCTTTTCCAAAACTTCTAATAATTTGGCTCCCCAATTTTTTAAATATATTTTGAAAGGTAAGCCTCAGTGTAAAGATAAAATTGCTCCATTGGTCGTGGATTAAACTAAGAAAATGGCCTCCTTACAATATAGGATAAAGCTATGTACATTTAACCATTCATAGAACCGATGATATCAGAACTTAGGACACCAGGTTACTATTCTTTTAGGCCTCAAACTTAAGTTCACAACTTCTTTCACTTAATGATTAAGAGATTTTTCGGAAAATGCCAGTGCATTGATGTGAAGAACACTGTGACAGAAACAAGAACACTATCATGTTAGAAGTAAGAGTTTCATTTTCTTTTATAAACTGGGGTAGAGAATCCTTTGAATTGTACCAAAAAGGCGGCCACAAAATGAAAGGCAGCAAACAATTCTACCTTAAGGTCCTTGGTAAGAAATAAGAGATCCAAAATCAACTTGTAAACTGCTCCTTATTAGATGAGGCCACCACAAGTAGGAGTCATGTTTTTGAGAAAGTACTTTGCCTCAGCTTTTCAGTACAAGTGCTTGCTACTTGCCCATGTCTGATCTTTGTACATTAACTTAGTCGAGTTTCTTTCTATTACTGTTTTTAACTACTAGAGGGCATGATTGGCTATCTCCCATTATTAGCCACAAAAATTATTAATCAAACGCCTTTCCCAAATTTTATTACGGTGAATGTAAAAATTCTAAGGGCGTGTAGGATATTTTCATCCTCATGTAGATATTGTCACCTAGCATAACTTGGTTTAAGCTTCATTGAGGATTCCTCATCACTCGTTTATCATGTGGTTAACGGTTCAGAGGGGATTGAATACTACGGATTGGGACCATACTTTTGTCAATTGTAATCAGACTTGTGTTCTCTATGGTTGCTATGACAAATCCATACCTATCTTTTCTTTCATTGTTCATACACCAATCAGCTTGGGGCCTTCTTATGCAAAGGCAAGAACCCATCCATAATTGTTTCTAGACTAGTGTTGGTTCTTCAACACGAACGGTTAGAAATGGATTCATTTTCAACGACATTTCTATTCCAGATCCTTAAATGCTGTTGAAGTGGATCAATACTTGTATCAAGTGTAAAATTAACTCTATATATTTGACCCCCTCATGCACTTGATTTGAAGAAGGTAGGGTCTTCTCTTAATTAGCGAGACTTCCCCCGCTAGTTTTGATGGTGTGAGGGGTCACTTTTGATATGTTCCCAGTTTTGTGAGGTTAGGCAGTCCAATTTCAATGTCTATCTTATCGTTTTATATTTTTTTAGTCTCATCAATGTGTTTTAAACTTCCTTGTTGAAAAGTGGCAGACTCTTTTTGTAGCTTGAGGCTTGATGGCATTTTTTCTTCAAGTCTTGTATTTTTATTTTTTTTTGGTATAACTTTTCTATTTAATACATATCAATTACTTAAAAAAGTTTTTTTATTCACTCAATAATCTATGAAACAATTAAATAATTCTCAGGTCTTTTCTCCCATGATTTAAAAATAATAGAATTATGCCCAATTTGTCGTTAATTTCTAATTATATTTGAAAATTTTATTTTCAAAGTTATATTTTTAAAATTTTATCATGAATTTTTATTTTTACATAAATTTTATGGTATCTAAGATTTTGTTACAATTTGATGTAAAAAAATCTAAAATTGATCTTTATTATCAATATAGATCTTTGTTACAATTGATCTTTGCCTCAGCCTTTCAGTACAAGTGCTTGCTACTTGCCCATGTCTGATCTTTGTACATTAACTTAGTCATGTTTCTTTCTATTACTGTTTTTAACTACTGGAGGGCATTATTGGCTATCTCCCATCATTAGCCACGAAAATTATTAATCAAACGCCTTTCCCAAGTTTTATTACAGTGAATGTAAAAATTCTAAGGGCTTGTTTGGTTCTTGGAAATTTTGGAAGAAAGAAACTAATGGGTCCCGGCACCCAAGACCCAAAAAGGAAAGCTCAAAATCACGACCACGGACCTAGACGATTACAAGGACAAGCCGGCCCATGAGGCCCAAAAGCCCAACTTAGCCCAAAGAACAAAGTTGGCCTTAAAAGCCCGAGGACCTGGGCTAGTGTCCCAAGAAGCCCAAATAGCTATAACGGTCCGAGAGGTCAGTTTGACCTAAAAGGGGCACGAGGACGCCACAGGGGGCTGACATCATCAACGGAATCCCGAGGACCTTTAGCAGGAGAAACGTCCGAGAACCTAGCTCAACGAACCAGGAAAAGACTCAGAGGACTTGCAACGGACGAGGACAGCCTCGACGTCTCCGCGCCGTCAGGACAAGGAACCAAAATGACCGACCATGCCAGCTCAGATGATTCACTATTACCAAGAAGCACGCGCTATCATGAAAGATCCAACGGCTCCTGACACGCCGGATACGCAAAGCTGGCGCCCCTGACACGCCGTATCTACAGAGTTGGTGGCAGGCATCCCTGACACGCCAGTGCCATGTGTCACCTTGCCAACGGCATATTTTTTCCCTATAAATACCTCATTCAGACAACAAGGAAAGGATTCCACCTACTGTTATTTGGAGCGCGTATTGTAAACAACACCCAAAGAGCAAAGAGAAAAGAGCAAAAAGAGAAAAGAGAGAGCAAGATTCCTCACCTTGTAATTCTTTGTGGTAGCAAATCACACCACAAGCGCCCCGTTGTACTCCTTTTTCGTAACAGTGGAATCTCTCGGACTGCCCGTCCGCCATCGTGGTTTTTTCCCCTTCTTACATAACGGGGGTTTTCCACGTAAAGTTCGTATACTCCTTACGTCCTCGTCCCCCCTTCTTCTTTCTTATCCACGATCTATTTTGTGTTGCGCGTTTTCGTCCATCTTGGAACGCATAATACCCCTCGGACTCTGATCGATAGGCAGCTGGAACTCGCGGACGCAACATTGGCGCCGTCTGTGGGAAGCGACTGAAAGTCTGCTTTTCATATCTTCGCAAAAATATACGAACACCGCAACAACTTCCGCTCCAAGAGCTAGAATGGTGAACACGAGAGCACATGCGAGTGCACCAGCCAGGGAGGTGGCCTCACGCAATAGCGGCCCCAACCCCTGCGCTGGGGTGCTTAGCGGTAAGGGCCTTGGCGGCCAGAATAGAAGGCATGTCCAAAGCCTTCGAGACACTCTGCTCTAACATTGACGAGCGGATGAGAGGAGCCCCCTCCCGGGCCTCCCAGGCTGGAGCGTCCCAAGGCAGGGACAAGGAGAGGGATCGCCGTGAGAAGCCACCAAGTCGACATGAAAACCCGAGGACCCAAGTGGCCTCCAGCAGCAAAGCATCGCAGAGACTGGAGGGCCGTCTGAATCCTCGGGTCCAAGAAGAAAGCCGAGAGAGGCGTAACTCTGGGACCCAACGGAGCCACCGTGAACGCAACAACCGGGAGGTGGTATCGTGGGATGCTCCCCCACAAGGAGTCCGCACGGCCCCCGAGCGCCGTACGGATCGAGAGCCTTACGAGTTGAGACATTACCTCAACCAAAAGAAGGCAATTGCCCCACTTCGAGTGGAGGAGAGGATGGAATCGGGTCCACGGAGAGAGCAGTGGCGGAGGAGCTAATGCGCTCCAGTCCCCATTCTTCACGGAGATCAGAACAAGGACGCTTCCCCCGAAGTTCAAAATGCCAAACCTGGAGGTGTGCGATGGCAGCGCTGATCCCATGGACCACCTCAACCACTTCCGGGAGCATCTGAGCCTGCAGGGCCTGGATGAGACCACCATGTGCCAATGCTTCCCTTTGACTTTGGAAGGGGACGCGAGGATGTGGTTCTACGGGATGCCGGCGGACTCCATCCGCGACTTCGGCGACAGTCTTCCTGTCTCAATTTGCCTCCAGCAGGAGGGTGGAGAAGCAGCCCTGGCACCTCACCCGAGTCAAGCAAGACGCAAAGGAGAGCTTGAGGGGATTCCTGGCCCGATTTGTAGCTGAGGCCAAGCAAATCTCGAAATTGACCAACGAGGTAAAGCTAAACGCCTTCCTCTCGGCTCTAGAAGGGGGTGCCTTCTTCATGCACCTCATCCATAAGGGTCCACAGACCTTTATAGAGGTCGAGGCCGCGGCCAGAGCATACATCGCGGCCGAAGAAGCAAACGATGCCAAGCGGCCAGATATGGACAAGCACCCTCATCAGAAGGCGCCGGAAGGCAAGAGGAAGGCCGAGAACTATCAGAGTCCTCAGGCAGCGAAGAAGAAGCACAAGGTCAAGCAGAGTGCTCGGAGAGAGCCGCGGTCTGTGCACTTCACGTCACTAAACGACACCCGCACCAACATCCACATTTGCTAGGCTTCAGCCAAACGCGGTCAGGTATTTGGTCTTTCTTTACGTATTCGCACGCTTTCACAAGAAGGTCCTTGAGGTGGCCATGGTGAAAGTTATGTTTCGTTTCACCTATAATCTTGACTGGATCACCATGACTCCTAGTCCGGAGTTTGCCGTGATGAGCGAAGGGAACCCGGACTCCACGAAAAGGTGGAAGGACAAGTTCTTCTTTCCGAAAGTCCGAGAGAATTGGGAGCTCTCGGTCGTATGGGTAAACGTGGCGAGCAAACACTGCTCTGATGCCACTGCTGAGGAGAGAGAAATTACCAAGGAGGTCATGGATTTAGTGATGGCCAACCTTGGCAGTTTTAACGTGGGGAAGAAAAATGTTTGGCTGTCACCTGAGAAGTTGGCTAAGGCCAAGTGGGTGACGCCGTCTAGGGACTCCACTGCTGCTGCAGCTTTGAAGTAGAAGAAGAGACTGAGAAAAAAGGAGGCTTCCCTTATCATTCAGAAGAGTCCACGGACTGATGCCTCAGAAGATCCACCGGAAGTTATTGAGCAGTCCTCGTCTGGAGATGACACTGCTGTTATTGCCCCCTGGTTAGGAGGGCCATGAGGTCGGTGGTTGGACTTTCTACGGAGCCTGAGGCTGTAGGTCCTTCTTCTGCTACTGAGGCCCAGGGTGGGGTCTCGGACTTTCCTGCAAGTCCTTGTGAGGATCCGATTATTTTTGAGGCCTCGGAGGAGGTTAGAGGTCATCAGGGCGAGGAGGCGGCTATGGCTGCGAACGGTCTCGCCCTGGAAGCTGTTGATACTGAGGAGCCGTGCGGGATGGAGACAACCGGTGTTGCCCCTTCCGAGGACATTTTTGAGATCCTTAGTGGGGATGAGGTTGAG